>OY979716.1:97302067-97460675 GCA_963855995.1 Muricea muricata | reverse complement strand
AATTCATAACCTATGACATTGTTATAAAGTTATTTTGAATTTAAAATTGAGCTGCTATAATTTATTTTGACTTACCCTGGATCCGCCAATGGTTTTTTTTTACTCACCCTGTATGGAGAAATCACAGTTGAGACGCTAACTTGTAGCTCAGAAGGCGATTTACTTTTAGAGCCAGTAACTGATCATGAACTATACAAGTATGAATTATAGTTGAGACACAATTATACGCTGAAATCCGCTAGCGTACATTCTATGGCTCATTTAGGGGTTATCCATTTGATACAGGTAAAATGTTCATGATCTGCACTTTTCAAGAAGTTCTTTTCGACGTCCCCACGGTCTGGTTGTAGTTCAGTTAAAGTGAGCACACAAACGTATATTTAGAATGTTTTACAACTTTGACGATACGATACAAACACAGCTTCGACGTTTTCAACGGTCTTCCCTCGGAACGACCAGGCGCGGTTTATATTATTTAGTACGTTAAATATGCTTAATATGTGTATCTATATACAACGAACAGTGCGCTTTCAACAATTCAACATACTCTATTTCTCTCAAACAAACAGAATACAACAGTAGGCCTGAGAATATTGGTACTACTCGTAACAGTATTTTTTAAAGCACCATTAAAATACATATACTTTAACTATGTATTTCAAGTATTTAGACAATCTTCTTATTACCTAGAATACATAGATGGCAATCAAATATTTGGTGTCAGCAAGCTGTTTGGTCCTAGCAGGTATGAAATTATTGAAGTTAACAACTAAACAATATGCTTTAATGACCGAAGCTGTTGAATAAAAAATAACACTTGAAAAAAGCAAAGTTTATGTGGGAGAAGGGGTTTTGGGGTAAGAAGACTCCAATTGTATAATGCGTGGCTTCATCCCTACTCATGTCACATCCTATGCTGCACTGATTCTAAACTGAAAATGCTCTGTAATAGAGCCTTGCCAGGGGTGGTCAATCCCTGACGAAACCTGACCTAGATAACAACACTTGGACAGTCCGTAGGCCCCAACCTGTCCAGGGAGCATAAAAACTCCAATGAACAGTCCTTAACCTGACCAAGGGGCGCTAGGCCCCTATGGACAGTCCTCAGGTAGATATTATTGTATATATGTGACGTATTGAGTCTATGGGGCTGAAGTTGACATTTTAGAGACTTCATCCGGAACCACGTAATTTATTAACGAAACCAACAAAATAACTTTCTTTTGTTTTTACACGATTCTATATAGTATGTATTATCTAATTATGATAATGTTAGTCAGTAAATACTAGAAAATTAATCAATGAGTTAACGACATTCGACCGTTCCCTTACACGTGCCTTCGTGCATTTATCTACTCTTAAAACAGTGTTTTCGTTGAAGGTATCGATATGACATTTCCGTATATTTTTCTTTTCTTTTCTTTTCTTTTTTTTTTTGGCTTAAGTAATTTTTTGTAATAACGTTATATGAAGTATATCTACAGTAATGATACTATCAAAAGTTTTCTAATTTAAGTGATATGAGGCATTTGAACGCATTGAAGGTAAACGTAAAAATCGCAAGGCATTGGAAAAACAGTGGTGGGTGGGTGGGAAAAATTTTCTTAAACAAGCTTACTGCACGAGTGCTAACTGTGAATGGTGGTCCTATGATGTGATCCGCATAATATGCGCAAGTACCCTGTGCTGGAACAAGCCTTATCATTGGTTAATTCCCGTCCACACCACAGGAGGTTTTACATGCCTATGCAATAACACGAGCATTTCACGTGAAAGGCATGCAGCTAGACCGAAGTTTTGGCTTTCAGCCATTATTATAACTCGATAAGATAAGACGGGATTATCTCATTGACGTAGTCGGAAGGAACTATCTTTTCGCACCTTTTACATAAAAGCTCACCTTCAACGCGTTGCCTCATTAACTTAAATTTATATAAGCTTTAAATTTGCTTAAAAACAAAACGGTCACTTATAGCCGTTTGCTTCGCCTGTTAAGAAGAAAAGGTGCATTGCGATCTTTCAAAAAGCTGTTGACTAGTCTTGAAAGGGATATGTCATTCAACAGTGACTGCAATGCACCAGTTAATCCACGCTGTGTGGAGCGTCTTGTTCAGGAGAATAAAGACATAGAAATTTTAGTTGAAACAAGCGCAAAATGATTGAAAACACGATTTTCCTCTCGCTAAAGATTCGCGGTTAGATTTGTCAAGTTGTGATAAGGGTGTTTATGGGTTAACTGTTAAGCGTGATTCTAGGACTAAGTGTTTATAAAACATTTTGCATAAATTAGACAGATGGGTAGTTTAATAAAATAACATCACAGCTCGAAAGCTGAATTTTGTTTCCTATTACAAAATTATTTTTATTGATGGTTTAATTGCATTTAATGTCACGACGGCCTTTTTGGAGGCATAACAAAAAATAATATATTCAGTTATTAGTTCCATTGTTGGATTGTCTTCCCCCCCCCCACCCCCCAGAGAGATTGATTGGAAACCAAGAATTGCCTATTACAAATTTATTGCATATAAGAAAACAACATATTCTGGAACTTATTAAAATCTTATACGGTATAAAAAACTCATGTTTGAAGTGAGCTATATACTATGAAACGGTTTTTAAACCGCTGAGTTTGGAAGTGTACATTAAACTCATTTTTTTTTCTGAAGTTAAACTCGCTAAAATTACGAGGTGGTAAGATACTATGACTATCAATTGAAAAAATTTTATGGAATAATTTATTGGTAAGTTCTTGCCTTCAGTTTCTGGACATTAGTAATAGTGCTTTATGATATGTACTTTCAGGGAATATGATCTTCATTGCTCTCTTTTGGATCGATTAATGGTAATCCGATAGATATTGTCAGACCATATCATGGAACACAGAACTTCCATACTCCATAACAGGGCGGATACCCATAGTGTAAAATAATAGTACCTCCTTAGTAGTAATGTTTGACCTCTTGAATATAGTCTCCTCCGGGATTTTTAATTGTTTCATCAACATGTTTGTTCCACTTAAGTTTATTCGAAATAGTAGGCCCAAGGATTTTAGCGTATATTACTTGTGTCTTCTTACATTAAATTCTAATTTGCGTGCTTGCGCTTGCGTGGTGAATTCGGCTACTTCACGTTGAATAAAGCATATTTCTCCTTTGTTAACAAATTCTGGCATAATTGTATCATCAACATACTTTAAGTTTTAGGTGATGTAATTTCCATATCGTTCATCATTATATTGATTCTTATTCCGTATGGCACTCCTGGTTTAGTTTGACTCGTTGTCATCTACAAGTGATAAAATTGCTAATTCAGGCAATTGTTTACGATGGTAAATCGTACGTTTTCAATTTCTTAACTAATAGGAGGTGATCGATCAAATCGAATGCTTTTCTAAAGTCAAACAAAATCACTCTCGTTGATCCGCTGTTACCATCTGCGGATCTGCTCCAGTCATAAATCATACATATAAGTGCACGAACATGGGATTATTCCATACTGGTTTCGGTCTATTATCTTTAATACTGCTTGTGGAAAAAAAGTTTCTACCTCAATTTTCGAATTATCGGAGTCAGGGAAATACGGCGACGCTTATTTAGAAACCGTAGACGGTCGGTAGCATCTTTAATGGTCGGTAGCATCATTGATCTCGTTCCCAGATTCCTCTCGTCTCGATTAGACGAAGTTTTACTATAAATAGAAATTGTTTTGACGGTTTTTCAGCTAGCTCGTTGTTAGCTCAGTCGTTTAGGCGCGCGATTTCTAATAGAGTAGACAGGGGTTCGAATCCCACCCGAGGCTTTCTTATTTTTAAAGTTCGTCAAACTTTTTTTCTTATATTATTTCCCTTTTATACGAGTCTTGTAAGGGTTAGGTTTAGGGTTGGGTCAGGGATTGGATTATTTAAAATTTTAAAACGCAAAATCTATTAGTTTTATCAGACACTTAGGCTTGGGAACGAGATCAATGATGCTACCGACCATTAAAGATGCTACCGACCGTCTACGGAATCTAAATTTGCTACGGCGACGTTGTTTATTTATATTGCGCTCTGGCTTTTCTTTTGGTATTGGAGTAATGTTTGCACTTTTCCAAGATTGTGGTAAACAAGTTTCACCGTATGATTACTTTAAAATATTGGAGATTGGTTGGGCCAAGATATCCGCATTTTCTTCAAAAACCCAGCCATGGGTACCATCCGGTCCTGCTGCCTTCCTGGGGTTTATAATGTTAGGCTTTTAAAAAGTTGATGCTCGGTGACGCAGACCTCTTGTAAAGATCTCACATTATTTTGACATAAATAAATTGGTGGTGGGGGATTAAAATCTTGCGTTGGTTCTAGGAAAGTTTTATTAATAAAATTGGCTAGATGATTTTGCGGGCTAGAGTCTAGAGAAGCCAGATTGACGAGCCAATTTCTAAGCAATTTACGGAGCATCGACAGAAGCGTAAGTTTACGAACAATTAATTTAGTTTGACGAATTTAAATAATATGGTGCAGGCGTAAATAGGCTTTTTTGGACTAGGGATCAAGTCCAAATTTTCAACGTTTAGTATCTGTTCACTCTTAAATATTACCGAAATCAGTAGAGTGTTAGTGTAAGTTATGTGAACTCACAGTAAAGAAATGTATATACGTATACACATTTCAGAAGTAATGTATATACTGTATACATATTTCGCATCTGAATGGCTTCCATTTCAACGGTAAAAGTTTGGACTACAATCGTAAAAAACGCGTGAAAATATATTTGCGGTTGCCTAAATGCCTTGGAAAAAGATTTACGATCGATTACATGTATTTGTGTTCAACCGGAAATCGTAAATATACTATCACGCTCTTCTTTAGGGTTATAATTGAGACATTTGCCGTTTGAAATGAAAGTCATTCAGATGAGAAACATGACCATGCCACGCATCATTCCTTTACTGTGATGTCACATAACTTGAACGTTTTTTTCTCTTTACTAACTGTCTTTTTTAGCTCCGAAAAAGACACTCTACTGATTTCGGTAATATATTGTAACAAAAATATATAGCTGTTGAAACAAAAGTTAATTTATTCAAAAGCGGAAATCCGAATATATATATATATGTTATTTACCGGATGGGAGGTTCGTACTGGAAAAATATTTTGTCGAGGTCTCAAAAACGGCCCGAGGCCGAAGGCCGAGGGACGTTTTTGAGACCGAGACAAAATATTTTTCACTACGGACCGACCTAAACGGTAAATAACGTTTTTATTTTTTTCTGCGTGATGCATGATTAAACCCTTACGAAAATCCAGTGTTGCAAACATGCTTTGAGATCAGCTAGTTTGTTACTTTACTTCAATATTTATTCAAGCATGGCTGACAAACTGCTAAAACGAAGACTATACTTTCTGTGCTACTGATGTTTTTATACTCAATAAGGCAATAAAAAAATGAGTTAATACGATTTTTTCTTTTATCGTTCGTTTTACAAAACAAACAGGGTTCAAATATGCGTTTTGACACAGAAAGTTTGATTTTCGATTAGCGAAAATCAGATTTAGTTTTTGACAACATTTAATAATAAAATTTTAAGTCCAGGAATCAACTTTAAACTGCAGGTTAGTTGTCAAAGTGTTACTAAATAGTATTATTTTTGGTTTTTTGTATGTTTCACTGTTTATTTCAATGTGTGCTTTTTACTTTTGGATGAGTACCGTGTATAATATGTATGCCGGCTTTAACATGTACGGCTTTGCTCGGCTTTGTTTGTAAAATTTTGTTATAGATTCTGCCGTTTTTTTCGTTGTTTCAAGTAAACTTTAATCTTCAAAAGACATCTGCTGAAGTCAATTCAGTCTATTTCCTATCTTTAATTTTGTTAGATTGTTTTTTGGCTTTTAGACACTTTTATTCAAGTTCAACAATCAGCTCCACTCCTTGGTCTGTTTTAAAAAAATAACTCTTTTGGCCCGCGGGCCAAGATATCGTAAAAAGCCACCCGCTCGTGCAGCCTATCAAATTGCAGGAAATCACAAAATAACTCTGGTCATGCACAAATAAAAAAATAAATATAGTTATTTCTAGTAAAGTAATGCATGCACAACTTTTATCAATTTAATCAATTAGACAAGATAGAAAACCAATATTTAAGCAAATTATTCTCTTCAAAGGATCCAAACCCAATCCCCAAAATAATGCTGTGCACGGAACCGCAGGTATAACAAACGTTTCATGCGCAAAATAATTTTGAGCATCGCATATGTCTTTTAGCGCATGCTTGCACATCCATGATTGAGCTAAAAGGGAACTGGCGAGAATTATTCAATCAATTTCCGAACTTGGCGTTAAGGTCGGCATGATAGTTGACCCCTGTTCTGGATTTTGATTAGTTTGGAATCAGAATATACGGTATATATCAGACATTGCAAGTGAAAAAAGTCATCCGCTCTGCTGATTTTCTAAGAACGCTATCTTCTTTTCCAAGCACAGTAATGATAAAAGAAAATATGCCAACAAAATTAGGGAAAACCTTGCTATGATACCGGTATATACCGGGATATATCATTTAAATTATTGTTTATTTGAAACTAGTACGTAAATCATTCACAAGTTGCTCTAATTATAGACCAGGGGGAGAAGGTCATCCAGAGGGGAAATTTGTGAGACCAACTTTTTTAGTCAGTTCAGGGGAGCTGATTTCAAAGATGCATGTTATACGGGCGTCCAAGGGGGCCTTTGGTTACAATCTGAAGCTAAAGCCTCGGCAAAGTACATGATTACTTTTGAAATAGAATTTGCATTAGCTATTCGATTAAATATGCAAATAAATGCGCATAATTAACTAGCTATCGATTTCACCAATCACAATCCAGTTTGAACTAAAGATGTTGTCTCAATTGGCCGGTATATTCTCCTTAGCAACACATAGCAACAGGTAATTTTAGCACATTATTAAAGGCTTTTTTTTCTTTGAAACCTTTTGGTGTGAAATTTGCGAGAATTTATTTGCCTAGTTAATCATAAGAGTTAAAAAAACCAGTTGTACTGTATACTGACAAAAAAAGTTGACAATAGGCATGGACTATTGTTCATGTATTATGCATTACGACATTTTGTCAACTTCTGATAAACTGACCAGTTTGCGTGAAGTTTCGTTTCACACTTTAAGGGAATGTAAGAAAATACGCGAGTCACTCGGCGGATAAAATCATCACAAGGAACAGTGTAAAGGTATACCGACAGTTTTGAACGAAGAAACACTTTTCTATCACAGGGAATGCTACCAAAATTTACCTATGCTCGAACATCGCTTAAACAAAAATTGAAAACGAAAATGAAGTCACAAAAAGCAACAAACGACCTTCGAGAGCTTGTTCTTCAACAGCTGCTGCTTGCACAAAAGTCGGTATATTTCTCAAACAATACATGATATGTTCAAGAGAAAGAATAAAAGTTGGTGTAAAATATCAGTTTCCAACAAAGATTCTCACTAAGTCTGCAGAAGAAACACTGAAAAATGCTGCTAATTTACTTGATAGCAAAGTAGTTTAGTAAACAACAAACATGCTATGTAAACTACGCACGTATTACGAGAGAAACGAAAAATTCAGCTTCTTCTGAAAGAGATGTTACCGCTGTCTTTCAATCGGTTTGCAATGCTATTGAAAAGCTTGTGCTAGGGCAACAAAAATGAGTTTGGATGGAAACCATAGTTTCTGCTTAAGGAATAAATGAGGGCGATAAACAGCAGAGGTACCAGTTATAACAGCGATTGTTAAATGAATATAAAGAATATCAAGTGTTGTTTATTTCCTACGAGAAACATTCTCCCCAACTCGTAATAAGCAAAGATTGTTTGGCGAAACAGAAATTAACAAATATTTTAGAGACATCTCGGTGCAATACAGTCAAGCGAGCTGCTGCTATTCTTCGTGATGATGTAACAAATGTAATCAATGAAGCATCGACATTACCTGTAACATGGTCCCCAACCATAGAGAGTTTATAGTCCGATGAGAGAAAACCCTAGCGACTCTAGCATTGTTCTACAATCATTTATTATCTGCAGCCAATAGCCATTAAGCAGCGAGTTCAACAACTGAGCGGTATGTAACTTCTTTTAGTGAAGATGTGATGCACGCAGTTTTGCATGGAGATTTCGTGACATTTAAGCATGCAACAATGGGGCTTGGATTACACAGCCCCCCTTGACAGAAATTACCCCTATCATGCAGTTCTTTCAAGATTAGGCCATTCTATCAATTACGATCGAAATTGCAAAATCGAAACTGCTCAAGCTGAATTAGCTCAGCATTTCCAATCTATGTTCCTTTTATTCTCCTGTAATGCCAATAGATGCAGAAAGCAAAGTGACAACAACTTTCTGGTGCGACAATTTTGACAGAAATATCGAAACTGCCAGTGGAGCAGGGTCGATCTACATACCTCTAGTATTGTGTTTCAAGAACAATTGAAATCCACAATCACCCATGATACACCAATGTCAGCATACCGAAGTCTAAAAGGCAATCAATTACAACTCAAGAAAAATATCATCATTCCACCACAATCAATCTAAAGGTAGAGCCTTCATCGTTTGCTGAAAATATCGCCTTTCATGTTCAACAAGGGACTGAAAAAAAGTGTAACATTCTATTACCACTGTGGAAGTAAGCGCGTTATTTGTGTTCAGCTGATCAGTTAAATCCACGCTTTGTTGGATGGGTGATTTTGCTTTTTAAGAAAACTGCTAGCAAAGAAACAAAGATAACTGATTATGCAGCATTTTTTGAGATGTTTCACAAATCAAGAGAACTTGCAAAGCAAGCGAACATGTCGTACACACACATAACACTTGACGTAGGGGCAGCTATTAAGGCTTACCATGTAATTTGGAACAATCCACAGGCGTGGGCCGTTATAATTATCCATTTGGAAAATTTTGATGCCATCATGGCATTTTTTGGCGTTTTTAGTTGTTTTGTTAGTGAGAGCGGGTTTGAAGATATACTCTTCCAAGCCGGTCTGTACAGTTCTGGGAGTATCGCTGGTTTGCTGTCAGACAAACATTATAATCGCAATCTATTACTTGAAGCATTCTCAGAAGCATTAGAACGCCTTTTCGAAGAGCAGTATATACCGGAAGTTCCGGAAATGTTGTTAAGAATCGCTGAGAGTCCACCAGGTACAGTTGATGTAGATGATTTGCCGTCTGATGCAACCGTTAAACCTTACATGGAACACTAAAATCAGCAATTGAGCAAATGATTGAACTGTGAATTTGGTAAGACGCCACAGTTTTGGGCACTATACATGATGATGGTTAACCGCCAACAAAAACTCCATTATGCTATTAACATAAATAATTCTAATCTTCGCTTATCAATGTGGTGAAAATCGTTACCTCTGCGCTTCGCAACAAATCAAGTCCATTATTCTCATTATGGAACTTTCTATGTGCAGTCATTGGAGAATGTGGAAAGTACCCATATGGCTGGCGAACAGAACTAGATGAAAAGTGCAAAAACTGCTGGTGGAATTAGTCAGTTCGCTGCTAAAGAAAGTACCGTTGCCAAGTGGGTCCTGAACAGACCGTTTCAAGCCCGATTTGCAGAGAGTTTGACTGAAATTAGTGGTCTCTCAACGAAATCGTCAAACTCCCGAAAATGTCTTCGTCCAAGTGAAATTTTAAAGTCAGAAAAAATGGTAGATAATATCATAAATGCTCTGAAAACACAATTTCTGAATCCTTTTAAAGAAGATATTGACAAGTCGAAACTATTCAATTTAGTATCCGGATGCCTAGTAGACGACGAAATCAGTGAAAGTTTTCTGTCCCTTCAAGATAACGGCATTCAAGCAATGGAATCTTTCGAGACTCGTCTTACAACTAAGTAACCGACAGAAATGTTCTTTAGCACACTGAAACGAAACAAGTTCAAGTCGTGGAAAGATACATCTAAAAAGTTTGTCGCAAAGAAAAATGAAAAACCAAAAGAGTTAGCGTTTCAAAGAGACATTCTTGGAGTTCTTGTTGAACATTCGTGTCAGTATAAATCAGGCATTGATATAGGTATTGTATTGCAGTACCCACTTGCTCCCGTTTCAGTTCCTCTCAGTACACCAGATGGCGCAATCCGAAAAACTGTGAAAAGTAAGCTTTTCGATGCTGCAATGAGCGATTTCCTTGTTGCCCCTAAGGAAAGTTAGCTTGGTCAAGACACCTTGAACACGTATTTTCTCGATGTAGCAGCTGTAGTTAGAAGCATTGCTGCGAAACCTGACACAATAAGAGAGTCAGCAATAACAATTTTACAGATGGTTCCTCCTCAGTACACGAAAGTATTCTTGGTTTGTGATACCTATCAACAAAACAGCATTAAAGCAGGTGAACGAGAAGCTCGAGGTGCAAGCAACCGGTACTATTTGGCCAGCCCAGATATGAAAAGGCCCTATGACTGTGCTGCTTTTCTTTGAAATGTGAGTAACAAAAAAATGTTGTCTTCAAGGCAAAGCCATATTTGCATGCATTTTCGAGATCAGCGCCCCCGAATTGACTAAGGAAAGTTGGTCTCACAAATTTCCCCTCTGGATGACCTTCTCTCCCTTCTCCTACTGGTCTATTATATTCACGCAGGCACAGACCACAACAACATGGTTGAAATGGAAGGTCCTTCGGTGAACTATCCACTACCTTCAGGGGGACCCCTAGTAATATTTCCTAACGCAGAAATCATCTGGTCAAGTGACCAAGAAACAACGACTAACGAAGATCTTGTCTTAAGTATGGCTATCTCTGGATACTACAGCAATGTGACACAGTATCCGGAGAAAGCAGCCCTCAACAATGAGTTGGACAACGCTCCGGCATCGTATCGTGTAATGCTACTAAATTTGCACCTGGTCGTTACAACTACATGCGTACAAGAAATAAAAACTTCAGCGATCGTAAACAAAAAGGAGAACTTTTTGGTGCGAGGATTATTATTCACGTTTGTTTCTTCACACGTTTTCACACATTCTGCACTTTTTCACACATTTTATTGTACTTTAAATCTCTTAAACTATTTCAAATATACGAGATATCAATAGGCGCTTATGTGCATGCTTATCTTAAGTTTTTGGTTAACCAAATAATACAACTGTTATTGTAATGATCACAATTGTACACGTAAATGCGATGCATTAATTTTGCACATTAGAAAGTACATACTAGTTTTCTTTTTCGTAATTCAAAATCAACAGCCGGTGCATAAAATCACTGATCTATATTGAATGCATCTCCATGTAATTCCATAGGAGAAACTGAAGCCGGAAATATTTTCGGATATAGCGTATATACTATACATTTATATAACAGAACATTTTAAAGTTTTTTTTGCAATTTAATGTTACCTAATTTTTGGATCAGACAAAAAGTGCTCACGAGATCACTTGAACTAAACAATCAGTTGTTTTGGCTATAAAACGCTAGAGAACGAGATAGACAAAAAAATGAGGAGTAAAATACCTGTGCTCGTGGAAATGATCAACATGTTTCTTTTGAAATAGATAAAGGATATTTTTTCCAATCAACTGAAAATTCAAAATTACTGCTATAACACCTGAATTTAAAAAAATCTTGAAAGTTTGATTCAATTAAGCAGACGATTGTGAATAGAAACGTAAGTGAACGCATTTATACAACCTAAATTTACCAATTGTATCAAATATAAGACGAAACAGACTCGGAATATCATCATCTTGTAAACTCAAGATTTGTGTTATTCAAAAATATAAATGACTCAAATCTTGAGTTTACAAGATGATGATGATAGTCGGAGTCCGTTATTTGATAAAGTTGTCTGCGGGAAAAGGATTTTACCATTTTTAGCCTGATATTAAATTATTAAGCAATAAAAAATAAAACAAGTTTATATCCTGATGGACCAACACTGCTGTTGTGAATTCCATTTCTCGACATTCAAAACGGTCCAATATGGCCCAACATGATACCAAAACATCCATGTACGCAGTATTCTTAGCCCCTTTCCGACACAGTTAAAGTTTGTTGTCTGTTCCTCTTTCCGTTTCGATTCATGTTTTTTATTGAGGAAACTCTTCTTCCTTTAGACATAGACATTCCCCAACACGGCGGGTATGTTGTGAGCAAAAGAACAATCATTTTCTTGACTTGGGGACCATTCATTATTTATGGCTGGGGTGGGCTGGTAATATCTATCATAAACCAAAAAGAAACTTCTTGACCCCTCTTATTCAAAAAACAAAAAATCCATGACCCTCCCCCCCCCCCTTGATGAAAGTACAAACATATATTGAACTATAGCCCGCCATTTCGTATTTACATTTATAATAAATATTAGCTTTGATGAACATATCACTGAACAAATTATTCAAATATAAATAATGAATGGTCCCTAATGAGAAAAACCTTATAGCCAATCAAAATGCTGATACGATAAATTTCACTAGTGAAAAAAAATCGTACGGCCAATGAAAACGCTTATCCGCTTCTCCACAGTGAAAATACGATTTTTATTACATGAGTATAGAGATTTATTCATCGATAAGGCTGTGCGTAATAACCGTTCCAAATTAGCAATAGCCAATCGGCATCAAGAACGATAAAATTTCACTCGGTGAAAAATCATCGTTCACGGCCTTTGATTGGACGAACGATGTTTTTTCACCAGTGAAAATTTATCGTTCAGTGTTCTGATTGGCTGACCCGAACGTGCAACACCTGCTCGCAGGCTAGTGTAAACATGGAGTCTGATTTTACAAGTATTTTTTAACTCACCGAAAAGAGAGATTTAAGCAATTTCACTGATAAAACAACCACCTAAAATCATAACGACGACATTCGTGGCCTCATTAATTTGAAATAAACCTCATGGTTTCATTTTCAGCAAGAAAACAAAGCAATAAATGGTAAGAAATTCCATTTTAATATTTTGCTTGAGTATTTGTTTTTGTCAGATATATCCGTAGCTTTATACACTCATCTTTATACTCATATAATAAACAAATTACTTCATGGTTGGTTCGTTTGTACGATTTTTATTATTCACTCGTTGTGAAGGATCGCTAAACTCACTCGTTCGCCGCGCTCACTCGTTCGTTTAACGATCCTTCACAACTCGTGAATAAAAATCGTACGCACTCACCAACCATGAAGTAATCTCTATTTATTTCACCCCTTTACCTCGCGTAAATCTCTATAGCAAATTTATAGCTTATATAAATTTAAGTTAATGAGTTAACGTGTTGAAGGTAAACTTTTATGTTAAAGGTGCGAAAAATAGTTCCTTCCGACTACGTCAATGAGATAATCCCGTCTTAACTTATCGAGTTATAGTAATGGCTGAAAGCCAAAACTTTGGTCCAGCTGCATGCCTTTCACGTGAAGTGCTCGTGTTATTGCATAGGCATGTAAACCCTCCAGTGGTGTGGACGGGAATTAACCAATGATAAGGCTTATTCCAGCACAGGGTATTTCTGCATATTATGCGGATCACATTTAGCACTCGTGCAATAAAATTGTTTAAGAAAATTTTTCATCGAAATGCCTCCTGTTCGTCGTAAAAACGTCAAAGGGATTTCTAACCGCAGTTATCAATCTCAATCAACGGTGGCCAATAGTGATACGGAGATTTTACAACGCCAATGTACTGAGAAAGGACTACCTAACCATGGACAAAAGAATGCTTCAATCTCTTGGCTACAACAGCACGCAATTACTTCGTCTTCGAGGCCAACGGTAGATGCCTCAGGGAACGCAAATTTGCTGTCTACGTCGACATCTCCTGAATGTGAAAACCCACAATCTTCGTTATTTACCGAGGACCACTTGGCGCAAATAAGATATTCGCAGAATAAATATCAAAGCCCAACATAGTGCTTTTAGTAGAGCCATAAATAGACCAGTTTCATAAGGTTATATACTTAAAAATGCTAGATGCGTAACCAGGATTAAACATAATGAATCTAAAGACGTTCTCTGGTTTAAATATTATTTATTAACAAGCTTTCGGCTGCCAGTCTGCAGCCTTCAACAGGTTATATTAAAATGGATATGAACAGACGCCTAAGGATACTATTACATATATACACGGTGTAAAATTACATATTGACGGGAAAAACCATTGCTAAGTTACGTCTATGTCATGCAATTACAGAAATATCCAAAAGTAATTATTGTAACAAGAATCTGTATTGTTCTGGCAAATGTTTGGCATTATTATCTGCATTGATGGTAATAGCAGTGTGCCATGATTCCAATGTTCCTCGGTGTCGAACATTTGCCCGGTCAATGACTTTGCAATTGGCAAAGTCGATTGCGTGGTCGTTATCCCACGCGTGTTTAGCTATGTTAGAGCCAACTTTGCATTTTTTAACGTTTCTAATATGTTCTTTCTTCCTTGTTTCTAATGATCTGCCCGTTTCTCCAATGTACTTCTGTGAGCAATCAGCACAATTATTTTGATAAACAACGTTCGTTTGTTTTTCTTCGGATGGTCGGTCTTTGGGTGACGGAAGCATTTGGCTGAGTGTCCGTGGAGGTTTTGAAATATCTTTGATGTCGTAATGTTTGAGTAGTCGTTTGAGAGGTTCTGTTAAGCCTCTAATGTACGGTAGAACGGCATATTCTTTCCAAGAAATTTTATACGGGAGGTTGAAAGGAAACGAATGTTGACACAAAACATAACACCATCACAAGAAGAATTGGTTCGAGTGTTCTTTGAAAGCGTAGAGCCAAGCACGAAAGAATATGCCGTTCTACCGTACATTAGAGGCTTAACAGAACCTCTCAAACGACTACTCAAACATTACGACGTCAAAGTCATTTCAAAACCTCTACGGACACTCAGCCAAATGCTTCCGTCACCCAAAGACCGACCATCCGAAGAAAAACAAACGAACGTTGTTTATCAAATCAATTGTGCTGATTGCTCATGGAAGTACATTGGAGAAACGGGCAGATCATTAGAAACAAGGAAGAAAGAACATATTAGAAACGTTAAAAAATGCAAAGTTGGCTCTAACATAGCTAAACACGCGTGGGATAACGACCACGCAATCGACTATGCCAATTGCAAAGTCATTGACCGGGCAAATGTTCGACACCGAGAAACATTGGAATCATGGCACACTGCTATTACCATCAATGTAGATAATAATGCCAAACATTTGCCAGAACAATACAGATTCTTGTTACAATAATTACTTTTGGATACTTCTGTAGTTGACATAGACGTAACTTAGCGATGGTTTTTTCCCTTCTATACACTGTTAATTTCAGGGAGTAATTTTACCTCCACGTGGGGAGTCAAAATAACTCCTTATAGGAGAGTAAAACTAGACAGTAAAACTGGAGTTAAATCTACTCTAAAAATGGAGTTAAAACTACTCTAGAATCCAAACTTTACTCCACCAAGAGTAAATTTAACTCCACTAAAGGAGTAAAAATAACTACAACTAATGGAGTAGAAATACCAGAGTAATTTTTACTCCAAAAAAAATTACTCCCGGAGTTATTTTGACTCCACTATACATTGTAGTGAAAGGAGTACATTTACAGAATACTCTGTGTAGAGATCTACAGATATGTATTCATTTATAATTATGATAAATTCACCATATCTATGTCACAAAGACGTCTCAAAATATCGGGCATAGATTTGTTTTCGCAAGATTGCGTTATTTGTGCAGCTAAAATGTGATTGAATCTCTTGTAAGTTCGTGATGAAATGAATATATGTCGTCCGTTTGTCCAATAGCAGTATGATATGAATATTGTTGATTAAAAAATATAATTGATAAAAATATTGATTACGCTGACAAGTAGCTTTGTGTCCAGTTACTTACACAGACCAGTGGCAGTGCTACGCGCGCAAAGCTTGGCGGGATAGCGTCACTTCGAAGCAACGCCATATTTATATTTTCCACAATTAAAAGGTTTTATACAGCGAAGAAAAATACCATTTTAACCAAGATGAACGATGAAATAACTCCGTATACATCACGAAGGACGGCGTAAAACTCCGGTAAGCAAATTCTTGTGGTTTTTTTATAGATAAAACAATTTAAATGTTTGATATTTACTGCCTTCCATGAGTCCATCGAAACGCGTGTTCCATATTATAAATTTGAATTTCGCGCGATAGTATTTGGATTTAAAAGGAATTTATACGTTTAAATAAATAAATGCCTTTTACTTTCCTTGATGCATGGAATTCGGCTCAATATTATTAGGATCAGTACTGTTATAACCTTATCTTGTATTCCTAACTGTTAGAACCTTATATTGTAATGTGGCCATGACACAATGACTGAGTGCCAATCTAATGGGGAAGCCGGCGTTAATATGTGCATTATTTCGTGAGTGTGTTGTTGCGTGTCATGGAAGTATAGCCAAAATTTGTTAGCTACCCAGCTTAAGGTAATATTGTAGCAGGGAAATTTGTGTTTTGCTAATTTGCTATGATGACTCAGCTTTAATGTGCTCAACCATTTCCTTCTCAGCAAAACACTAGAATACTATCTTTATATATCTTGTTATACAGTGTATTTTGTATTTTTGATTGCCAAGGCTCTCCTCTTGATGAGCAAAATTCTCTGCTATAAAAGATACAGCAAAATATAATAACAATCAAAACTATTTATACTGTTAATTACCCTATTAGCATTGCTGCTGATGTTACTGATATTATTAAATAGGAGAACTATGTTCATGAGTATTATAAGTAAGACTCGTATAACAAGAAAAGAGATATAAGTAATATATTTACCCATGGAGCTGCAACCTCCAAGAAGTGATATTAAATCACCAAGTTTAAAAGTAACAAAATACTAATTGCCCTATTGTCAACATCTTATTACTGTATAGTCCTTAATGCGATCCATGTTTTACACCACACAACTTGAATTCGGGTCATTCCAATAAAGATTTGCTGGCCCTCTGGTAAAATTTGCTGCCCTTTAGGGAGGAAAGGAATAACATTGACTCATGGTAATAATGGAAGACAGTGGAACATGTAATTCACCATTAATTAGTCTCACTGCACTTTTAGAAGTACCAGTAGTGCATCTTGTGTGTGACAATATAAACAATTATGCCATACTGTATTTTTTTCACTCTCGGTCTCATATACTGTATTTGTTACCGGGCCAATTTGTCTGACAGCAGACTATTCTACTAGTCAATAAAAGTGCTACTTTTTAAATTTTTAACCAAGCAGTCTGTTAATGTAAACTTTGCTATTTTATTCTATTTAATATAAAATGATTGTACTAGGAAAAATGCTGACACACTAGAACATTTTGCATAGAAAAATTTATGATTGCCTCATGTATTATTGCATTAAAAGGTCATTCCAGAAAAGATCTATACCCCTCAGAGGAAATTTCTACCATTCAAGGAGTGGGATGTCTTGAGATGCCCAAAGGGAAGGGTAGGCATGTATAAGTTTGCCCAAGGGGTTACACTTTGTAAAAAGCCATTGTATTTATCAAGCAAAATGTTTGTAAATTTAAACGAAGAATAAATTGAATCATAGATGACGATGACGCCCTGGAAGGGGGAAGGTTGAATACCTGTGTGATATCCGAAGAGGCTGGGGGTATTTTTAATTTCCTCTGTGCAGGATCTTTTCTGGAATGATCCAATGCCCAAGATATATCCTGTCATGTATGGTAGATAGCAATATTATCTTGACTTACGACTTTACTTATCTTATTGCAGCCTTACAAAATTTTGATTACATGCAACTGCCTGGAAACACCATTGGTTGAAAGGAGTCAAAGCTAATGATGCAAGGCTTGGGCAATTGGGTGCAATATATTTTGATTTATGAAAGATACTCAGCCTTGGAAAATATGGGGCTCATGTAAGCAGTTTCACAGTATTCGAACAGCTACTTGGAATGTATGAGACAATACAACATTTCGAAATCCACAATACTTAGCAATAACCTTATTTAATAATATTGTTATAATTACCTATTCATAGTTAACTGATAAACCTAAAGCCATTGAACAGTATGATATACATGCATGGTGACAACAAGTTTTATCAAAGAAACTAATATGTTGATCAAATTGTCTATAAATTAATTGGTTTAAAACAGCCCAAAACATTTTATGTGTTGGATGATTATGTTTAGAACTGTATTTTATAGTTCTGTAGAATAGCCTTCTGTATAAAGTGACTTAATTAAGTGTATATAAAAACTCAATTCTTTCTTTTTTAAATAAATGTTTTAACTTCACAATATTTCATCTGATTTTATAAGTATTGAAATTATTGCAATTTTTACTCCACATACTATTTTAAGAGTAATTTCTGGAGTCAATATTACTTCACTTATGAGTGTAAAATTCACTCTCCCGAGGGGAGTACATTTTTAATAGGAGTAACAATGACTCGTATCAGTAGTAAAATTCACTCTACTTTTGAAGTAAAAATTACTCTGAAAAGAGAGTTAAAATACCAGAATAAAAACTACTCTCAAATTGGAGTGAAATGGGACCTTTTTTTTTACTCCACTTTTGGAGTCAAATCTACTCCTTGAAAATAACAGTATTGAACTTATTTTAACTCCGCGTAGAGTTATTCTGACACCATCGGTATAGTTAACTCAACTCCACAGATGTAGTTATTTTACCTCCACATTTCGAGTTAAATATAGGGGTTAAAATGACCCCCGAAAATGGTGTTATTCTGAACCTAAAAATTTAACTCCAACTTTAGAGTAGAAATAACTCCTTGAAATTAACAATGTATGTAATTTTACACCGTGTATATATGTAATAGTATCCTTAGGCGTCTGTTCATATCCATTTTAATATAATCCGTTGAAGGCTGCAGACTGGCAGCCGAAAGCTTGTTAATAAATAATATTTAAACCAGAGAAGGTCTTTAGATTCATTAAGGATATATATATTTATTAAAAGTGACGTCACTTTTAATAAACATATATAACCTTATGAAACTGGTCTATTTATGGCTCTACTAAAAGTACTATGTTGGGCTTTGATATTTATTCTGCGAATTCGATTTCCGCCCGGCAGTTTTATCGCCACAGTATCAAATAGGATATGGTCAATTGTTCCTCGTACCAAACCGAACGTCGAGCGTCGCGTCTCAGTCTGTGGAAGAACGAACTTGTATAGTGTCGCCGACATCGTTTCAAGCATGCGTGTATACTTGCTGTTAACGTGGTTTCTTCCCTGCGCTCTGGCGACAATATAGGCGATATTACAACAACACCAACGTTGATCTGAAGAGAATTGTGGCACCTAGTTGAGTGTCACACCAGATATTACATTTATCATGATGCGCGCTAGCTGTGTAGGGTATCGTAAGTATTCCGGGCATTCCAAAATTTGTATTGCATATTTCGTTTAAAATCTAATCAAAATGCACTGCATTTGTGGTAAGACAGGGACATAAATAAGGCTTGCCAAGAGAGATTATTGTGCAATCTTACCTGATCTGATCAGCTGAATATATTTTGACGCGGTTTTAGACATGCGATACAAATATGATTGCTTTCTCACATGATATATCTTGAGAAATACTGAGCCCAAGATCTCTATGTGTCACATATCAAGAAATTCTATCCCGGTATTACGACCAGTAAAAAAAAACAAAAAAAAAATTTGCTTACACAATGAACGCTGAACTGCATGCTGAAATCATGCGGAACTGATTAAATAGCGATGAACAAATACTTCAAAATGGCTGGAGTGGTCAGCTCTGTTTTCCGTATTACCAATGGTTTAATCATTTAGTTGTACTATAGAAGCTTTGTGGGGAAGCTGCTGATATTTGTCTGGCCCCATCCAGGTTTCCTGTACACCAGGTTTTTTCCGGCCACCCTGATGATCCAGCCGTAATAAAACCAATGGTAATGCCTAAACAGCAAGTCTTACCATTTCCTGGCAAAAGCTGTTTTCTATATGACTACAGCTGTTGTGGGAGTTGGGTCCATTCGCCTATGGGGAATGCACATTTGTGCATTTGTGGGGATGAAGTCTCTAAAATGTCAACTTCAGCCCCATAGACTTAATCGTCACATATATACAATATCTATCTGAGGACTGTCCATAGGGGCCTAGCGCCCCTTGGTCAGGTTAAGGACTGTTCATTGGAGTTTTTATGCTCCCTGGACAAGTTGAGGCTTAAGGACTGTCCAAGTGTTGTTATCTTGGTCAGGTTTCGTCAGGGATTGACCACCCCTGGCAAGGCTCTAGTACAGAGCATTTTCAGTTCAGAATCAGTGCAGCATAGGATGTGACATGAGTAGGGATGAAGCCACGCATTGTACAATTGGAGTCTTCTTACCCCAGAACCCGTTCTCCCACACAAACTTTGCTATTTGCAAGAGTTACTTTTTATTCAACAGCTTGGTCATTAAATGTATGGCAAAACATAATTTATTCACTATTGCTGCTATTTGTTTCATGCAAAAGCACAAATTAATTATAAATAAACTGATATATTTCTACAGCACAACTCGCAATTACAAGCACATGCAATTGCACCATTTAGAAGAATTTTCAATGCCATGCACCTTCTAAATAATTATCAACAAAAAGTCAAATAATTATAAAATATGTTATTATGCAATATTCTCAGTTGTCAGGTTTGTGGCAAAACAGAAGTTTAATCAGAATGTGTGCATAACCTTTTCTCCATTTTACATGTCTCATTCCATATATATACGCATTCACGATTGAGTTTATTCCGTAAATATCGTAGTTGAAAAAAATGAACCAAACCATCTGATTTTTCACACTTCCATATCGAATCATAACAGATCCAACAACAGTTGGAGTTAGGATGCAGAATGTCAGCACTGCTACTACAATGGCGAATGTCTTCGCTTCCTTTAGAGCTACGAGAAACTGCACAGCAGCGCTCGTTTTCTTCGCGGACTCTCCTTTGGAATTGTAGTTAACGGTTACCATCTTTCTCTCAGCCAAGATACGTTTTCGTTGTTTTCTTGCCAAACAATATATTTGAAAGTTCAAATAAGATATAAGGACAAGCGGAATGTAAGAAAGAAAAGACTGCATGAAGTAATCAACGACAAGCGACGTGACGCACGAACTTAATTTAGCACCGTACTCACTACTAAATTCGACGTGCAGGACAGTGAAATAGCAACAGACAGTAAACCAAATTCCTAACACGGTGAGGAACACTCGTCGACATGTCACAATCGTCGGATACCTCATAGGTTTTAAAAAATATAAGTATCGATCGACCGTGATTGCGAGTACTGTGGCAACTGAAGCGAATGTTAATGCGAACATTATAGGACGACCTAACTTACAAAACAATGCGTGATTGCCCTCGATGCCGATTATTGTTTGTAAGAATTCAATGATCCATGTTGAGTAAATAGCTAAACACACGAGAAGATCTGCGATGGCCAAATGTCCTATCAGGTAAGATGTCGCTGTTTTTTCTTTTCTTGAGAAAAAAATATAGATGATAACAGTTACATTTCCCAAAACACCGATAATCATTGCGATAAATTTAAACACAACTGAACACCAAAGTAAAATATTTGAAACAGTATGGACAGATGTTGTGTTATTTGCCATTGCTTTCTCTCTGTACAGGTTACAAGAATATAATATCGACTGGAGCCACAAATGATCCAAATGTTCAATGATGCTCTGTATAATATTATAAAAGTCGATCTTTACAATGGGTGCAAGATAACGATATACTGTAATGAAAAACGCGTCTGGCCACTATTAACAAAATGGCATCAATATTAATTTTGTTTCATGTAATACTGAAGGCTGACAATTTTAAGTGTTTTGCTTCACTGAAAGGTTTGTATAGACGGTTTGCTTACAGTGAGTGGTAAATTTTGTGCGTTATGCCAATTAATTGAAATGAATATTTAGCAGTGAGTTGATGGATACAGATAGCCGTTCTTTATGACCAAAAAGTGCTAAAAAGGAAAATTTTCTGGCAACAAAACCATATAACATCTGTAGAGAAACATCATTAGGATTTCTTACACCTGTCACATCTGTCCTAATACTTACATGCAAAGAATATTCATCGCTGCTCTCGCGTCATGTTTAATGCACCTATGCACATATTTTTGTATGATATGCAAATATTCTTTTAGTGATAGACTGCAAAGAGTCGATTTCTAAAGAAACAGATAATTAGTATGTTAATGATATGAAATTTTCATGTAGAACGAACAATTTGCCTCACTGGCTTCCATACTCCCCGAAAAATAATATTTATAATAGATATCATACGACAATAAGATCTATAATAATATTTACAATAATATAACTATTGCAACTGCATGCCATATCTTATTCCGTGAGTATTAGTTTAGAAATATAAGATACCAAAGTACAAGAAAAAATGTTAATACAACAATTGTTTGAAATAGTCGCCTAAAATTCCATTCACAGGAAATTTCCAAAGTAAATGCATTATTATTTTCCCTTTAATTTCCCAAAAAATGTCTGATATCTGACATAAGGTTCTGAAGCAAAAAAAAGAACATCACAAAAACGTACTTAATCAGTTTCTTGGCAACTTTTGGTGTGCAACGCATTCGCGGCTTAAAATTGATTAAGCGACCATGTTGGAACATATAGCGGTATTTTTAGTGTCTTGGATCACTTTTCGATGACAGAACAACCAGCTGTAGAGCAAGGTAAGCTTCCCGCAATTATTGCACAATAACGCACAAGCAGACAATCCAGCACAAAACTTAGGGGTATTAAGTTTCCTGTCCTTGAATATTTACGGACTTTGCATGTTATCTGTGATTAAATCTTGTAGCATCGGAACTTTCCATTGGACCTTTCCATGTTTCGGGGCAATTGCAAGTAGACTGAATTATTTTGAATGCCAGGGATTATTCTAAGGTACAATGATAACCACTTTGTGTAGTGATAAATGAGATTTGATCAATAATAAATGAAATCTTGTGCAATGATGAAATGTAATGGTGTTCGGAATATAATAATCAGCAAGTTATTGATCATTGATTAGAATTCAGAAATCATCTAAAGCTTACGTATATTGACGTCGTGATGTACGAAGTAATTTATACCATTATTTGTTGTGTTTGAAACCAAAGTAGTTCTCCAAAGTAGTTATCATACACTCGATGCAGCGAAATATTCAGGATCTGCAGGATCGAGGATAGAACGACAGACAATACGGATTACACAGTCTACGAGTAGGAGGAGGATCTAGGATTTTTCGTACGTTTCTATGTAAAATTTCTATGTTGTGTTTGATGACGTAACGCGTGACGTCATCTATGACATGCTATACATTTTTCCTAGAAGTATGTGTTATTGTATAAAACTAAAGATGCTTAAAATGTAATTAAACAACATCCAGCATGCAATAGAGTGTTTCGCCCTATATCAGGGCTCATCTGCATGCCTGGGAAGCACATTTGAACTGTACTGTGATCCGACATGGACAGCCCTTACAGAGGAAAGATCCTGCTCCAACATAAGCTTCTCCTTTACAATCATCAACAGGTAAATTTAGTTCCCGAAAATGGTTTCATCCTCGCTTTATCCCCATTTGCAATGGACAAAAGCAATAAACTCTTTTTTTATGTCAATTTTAGGTTCATCAAAACATAAAATTAAAGACTTCTTCTTGTGTGAGGAATCTAATGTCTTATCAACAATAATAGAATAAAACTTACTTTCTTTGACATTAATTATATGTTCATCAATAATCTCACAACATCAATTGATAATTTTATTTTGAACGGTTTAAGAGACATAGGTTTGATTTTTTCCACATGTTTTAAAATGATCCTGCAGTACTTTATCCCCACGACAAACTCCATAATTTATCATGTCAATAAAGTTGAAACTACTTTACTTGTAGAGTAGCCACC
Organism: Muricea muricata; assembly: GCA_963855995.1. Classification (NCBI taxonomy): domain Eukaryota; kingdom Metazoa; phylum Cnidaria; class Anthozoa; order Malacalcyonacea; family Plexauridae; genus Muricea; species Muricea muricata. The sequence continues at coordinate 97,436,779 of OY979716.1, read as the reverse complement.
AATCTTTTGATGGTACTGAGAGTCATCACCATGTCCCCTCAAAGCCATACCTCCACAACCACAAAGAATCACAGTATAAATAATAGATGTTAGTTTTTCCTGTTATTCTCAACTTCTTTTTAAAGTTTAGCATCTTAAATTAATTGGCTGGGCTGCCCAAAAATTTAAGAAAGTAATACTTGAAGAATGCGAAAAGTAGAAGCATGTAACTCCATAATCTGCATGTTTTTTAAAAGTAAATACTGCATTATTCCAGTACAATAAAGGTTGGGAATTTTGAAATTTAGAAATCATACCAGCTCTGCCAGAAAATCTATCACCAAATAAAACACAAGATAAAGAAAAAGCACCATGAGCAGAAGGTGAATATTACTGCCATTTAAACATATCAAGCCACTCAACTCAAGCCTGCAACTGATTTTTGTTTCTCGGCTTCTGTGATGATGTATTAAACAAAATGTTTAAAGGCTTCCCCTAGCATAGCATGCAGACCCTTCATAACAAAAACAAAATATGAATTGGTTCAATAGTGTGGGTCTCTTATGCCGAAGGATAAGACTTGGCTTTAAATAATAATTTTAAACTTTGCATAATCAGGGTAATAAGTCCAAATATTGTGGTTTATTGCTGTACACATAAAAATTGTGAACATCTGTTATCAAAGCAATAAAATTTCCTTGGCAATTAAAGATGTTGTAGATACATATAAAGGCAAAATATTTTCGGCAGAATTTATAAAGAGCTCACTCTGCTCTTCTACTAAAGTAAGAAAATAAGGCTGTTGAGCATAAAAATTGGCATTTAAAAAGTTCAATATTTTAAAATTGTCAAACATTTGACTAGGCCATTGGTACCTGTCTATGCAAAAGAAACAGAGCATCACAGTTTACAGGCAATAACCAGTTGCATTAGATCCAAAAATATAACCAAAGGCAAAGATTTGTGTTAATATATACTGTGTACAACCACTATTAGTCTTTTAGCCCTGTAATCATGTTTATCAATTCTCAGCATTTTGCACTTATATACTGATTATATCCTATTGTCCTTACATATAGAATAGGTATTTTGTATGCAGCATACTTAAACTTCTGCCATTTGAGGCATTTATTTATATTTTACTCACTGTACTAGTTTACTGATCAGATCACTGTTGACATAATAAAATGATAAATTGCAAAGTAATCATTAAGATTATTAAATTTATATACATATATATATATATATATATATATGTGTGTAAATATATATACATATATATATATATATATATATATATATATATATATATATATATATATATATATATATATATATATATATATATATACACATATATACATATTTTCACAAGCTTTAATACGTTTGAATCTGATCTGACTTTATTAAAAAACATACTAAAATTGAAACATAAAACTATTAAAAAACATTCAACTAAAATGCTGAATTTTCGGCTGCTACCTGCTAACATTCTTCAGAGCAAATATGGCAAAGTCTAGTCTGAGTTGCTTTTATACTGTCCGTCTTTTTTATCTATTGTCTTTAACAAAAGTAAATAGCTGCTGGGGAACTCTACGTGCACATTAACAGACTCCCTATCCGATATTGAGTGCCACGTACGCCTCCAGGAAAAGTCACTTTTGTTGCTCAATATCCGATGAGGAGTCTGTTAATGTGCACGTAGAGTTCCCCAGCTGCTATTTACATTTGTTAAAGACAATAGATACAAAAGACGGACAGTATAAAAGCAACTCAGACTAGATTTTTGCCATATTTGCTCTGAAGAAGGCTAGCAGGTAGCAGCCGAAAATTCAGCATTTTAGTTGAATGTTTTTTAATAGTTTTATGTTTCAATTTTAGTATGTTTTTTAATAAAGTCAGATCAGCTTCAAACGAATTAAAGCTTGTGTAAATATATATATATATATATATATATATATATATATATATATATATATATATATATATATATATATATATATATATATATATATATATATATATATATATATATATATATATATATATATGAAAAACTCCCATTTTTAGACATACTGATCTGTAAAGAGAACACAGAAATACATATATGTTATTTACCGGATGGGAGGTCCGTACTGGAAAAATATTTTGTCGAGGTCTCAAAAACGGCTCGAGGCCGAAGGCCGAGGGACGTTTTTGAGACCGAGACAAAATATTTTTCAGTACGGACCGACCTAAACGGTAAATAACGTTTTTATTTTTTTCTGCGTGATGCATGATTAAACCCTTACGAAAATCCAGTGTTGCAAACATGCTTTGAGATCAGCTAGTTTGTTACTTTACTTCAATATTTATTCAAGCATGGCTGACAAACAGCTAAAACGAAGACTATACTTTCTGTGCTACTGATGTTTTTATACTCAATACGGCAATAAAAAAGGTGAGTTAATACGATTTTTTATTTTATCGTTCGTTTTACGAAACAAACAGGGTTGAAATATGTGTTTTGACACAGAAAGTTTGATTTTCGATAAGCGAAAATCAGATTTAGTTTTTGACATCATTTAATAATAAAATTTTAAGTCCAGGAATCAGCTTTAAACTGCAGGTTAGTCGTCAAAGTGTTACTAAACAGTATTATTTTTGGGTTTTTGTATGTTTCACTGTTTATTTCAATGTGTGCTTTTTACTTTTGGATGAGTACCGTGTATAATATGCACGCCAGCTTTTACATGTACGGCTTTGCTCGACTTTATTTGTAAAATTTTGTTATAAATTCTGCCGTTTTTTTCGTTGTTTCAAGTAAACTTTAATTTTCAAAAGACATCTGCTGAAGTCAGTTCAGTCTATTTCCTATCTTTTATTTTGTTACATTGTTTTTTGGCTTTTAGACACTTTTATTCAAGTTCAACAATCAGCTCCACTCCTTGGTCTGTTTTAAAAAAATAACTCTTTTGGCCCGCGGGCCAAGATATCGTAAAAAGCCGCCCGCTCGTGCAGCCAATCAAATTGCAGGAAATCAAAAATAACTCTAGTCATGCACAAATAAAAAAATAAATATAGATATTTATTACAAGGGAATTGACAGTCACCAATATCTAGACTTTTTTTCATGCCATCCTAGACATGTTAAACAGAATATACCGTAAGCATTAGCAAGAAGAATATACACCATTGTAACAAAAGACGACATCAGAAACATTCGACTGGGAGAACTAGAAACCTTTCTAACCAACCAAAACTACCCAAAGAAACTTATTAATAATGGAATCGAGAAAGCAAAAAAACTAACAATTGAGGAGCTACGTAATCCAAAGAAAAAATCAGACAACAACAACAAAACTCTCGCATTGGTCATTACCCACAACCCCAATAACCCACAAATCGTAAATATGGTTAGACAGAGCATGAACTTCTTGCGACACTCAAAGAAAATGGAGTCAACACTAAAAAATACTGATCTCATTGTAAGCAGAAGACAACCAAAAAACTTAAAACAAATTTTAACGAAAGCAGAATTTTCAAACAGCGCGATCAAGAGGGAAGTAACAAAGTGCAATGAACCTAGATGCGGGACGTGTAACATCATCATAACAGGTGATTCCCTAATCCTGAAAGGCAATAAAACGTGGACTATACACTCCCCAATGTCATGTTTGAGCAGGGACATGATTTATATTGTCATTTGTTCAAAATGTCAAGACTATTACATTGGTCAAACTTAAAATCTAGGAAATCGCGTAACTCTACACAAGGAACAGATAAAACACGAACAGTATAGACATCTACCGGTAAGCTAACTCCTCCACAGATGCAACAACGGAATGTTCAGAATAATGCCAATTTACCAATATTCGAACAATAATAGAATTGAAAGGGAATCTAAAGAAAGTAACATTATATCAATCCTCGAACCAAAGCTTAATGCATGTAATTAAACACCATTCATAACTTTCCAACAATGACGTAATACATGAAATATTTCCGTAAACAACATCGTTATGAATATAAAAGATACAATCACACTCGTAAACCTCATATAGCACCTGAAGAGCTTTTAGCGAAAACGTTTGTGCAATAGTATTGTAAATAAAAAGATTTTGAAACGAGTGAGTTATGTTTATTTTTTGTTGACTAATCAAACTGTTCTTATATATACATATATATATATATATATATATATATATATATATATATATATATATATATATATATATATATATATATATATATATATATATATATATATATATATATATATATATATATATATAGGTTATCATATGAGAGGCGAGGTGATATCAGTTTTATCGCTCGAGAGACGATATAATATTTTGTCACGAGTGAGCGCAGCGAACGAGGGACAAAATATGATATCGTAACGAAAGCGATAAAACTGATATTACCGAGTCTCGAATGTGATAACCTATTTATCACATACTTGTGCCTTTATCTAGAGCAAAAACCAGATTACATTTTCAAATTATTTATACTTCGAGTACATTTCAAAATGAATTCAAAATTATTATTTAAAATACGCTAAACAGGTAGAAATTACAAAACAAACCCAAAATAACTTATCTTTTAATAGCTGCAAATTTCTTTGTGTTATTTTCCTTGCATTATTTTATATTTTTATTGTTATCTCTCTATCGATCCTTCAGTCGGACGCCATCTTTGTTTTGAGCGGGACAAAAAACGATATCGCGGGACAAAAAACGATATCATGGGACATATCGTTTTTATGTCACCGTGTTATCGCCCGGATAAAGGCACAAGTATGTGATATATATATATATATATATATATATATATATATATATATATATATATATATATATATATATATATATATATATATATATATATATATATATATATATGTATATATGTATATATATAAAATAAGTGTGAAAACACTTTGGTCTGTGCGTGATAACACTTTTATCTGTGCGTGATAACACTTTGACCTATCCGTGAACACGCTTTGAGCTATCCGTGATTTTTTATCTGAGCGTGAGAACTAGTTCCCCCATTTTGCTTTAATCCATTTTGTTTGCCAGATAATACGGTTCAACTTAAACCGCTTACCGGATAATCTAATCGTCAGAGTTGCACGGATCAAATGGCATTCCGCTAATTCGAGCAATAGGTTTATTCATACATTTACTGTAAAAGTCTTGCTACGGTATGGCGATACGCATAAAATACTTGCTTGCTTTATAAGTGACATGTTAAGTGACAAATTGCCCCTGATAAACAAAATTAAAGATTCGAAAATCAAACGCTGTGCTCGAAGATCTGCTAAAACTGCGCGCCGTGAAAATACATGTACATTCAAATTAAACAATATAAAGCTGATATAAACACAAAGCCTCTGCAAAGAAGGGAGTTACACTGTTATTTTGGCCTTACAATTGAAATGAATCCCAACTGTTCGCAGGATACTGTTTATACACAACTTTACGCCAACTGTGTATATGTAGCCAAATAATATAAAAATATTTCTGCTTCTATACACGTCGTATCTGTCTATATGCATTAAGCGAAGTCATGATTCCTCGCTTATACACGTAGCTGATTTCAAAACAAAAAAGTCTAGACTTTCAACTAATATAACCAAGCTCTTACGCGCCGCTCTTCAGACATTGTTCCAAATAATAAATAAACAAACAAACATTATTATATCATTACCAATAGCTAGATATTAAACGCACCTCTGATCTTTTACAACATATATGCATGGCATTCGTGGTATTTAGACGGGATTTCAGCATTACGCTGCCAACATCTTGGTCAATATATCGTTACCAAAATGAATATTCATAAATAGATAAGACATTTTCGAAAAAATAGTATTACTTGCAGGCGTATCTTATTACTTAAATACCAAATGACTGGTAATGGTTTTTTGACATTCGATCATTCGCAAGCGGCTTATTTGATTGTCATTTTGTTTTAAGCCATATTTCCTGCTTACTGTGACTGCCTCTTTGGACAGACTGCCTGTTGCTAATTGCACTGACACATAGATCCACGCATACTGGCCTGAAAATAGTATTTGAGGTTGCTCTCTCAACTTTTCAATAAAATCGAATGCTGCATAGTTTAAAATAAATAGCTGAACAATAATTATTATTTGGAGTAATCAAATGAGCGGATTTGAATCAAAGAAGATGTCAAGTATCTAATTATGGTTAAAGACTAAAATCAGCTTTAAACTGGAATAACTTGTAAAAAAGCACGGCGGCAAATTACATTGGTCAATTTAATTCCCTAATGGAATTAGATTTCAACTGATTTTCAACCAGTTCTCCATAGTGCATGAAATATCTGCGACTTCGACCAGCAATATTTATCTGATTCGTATTTACTCAAATTTCTTGCTATATAATTTTACAAAAACTGTGGCATCCAAAAGCAATAAGCTGTTGTTTAAATAATTAGCAGGCTAAGTCTGTGTTTACAGCTTAGCAAACTCGCAAAAAGTTTTCGTTACTCGGACAATTATTTTTTTCCGTTTGGAAAGGAAATAGCGCGATTTGAATGTGTGGAAGAAATTGCAACTTAAAGATAAGTAACAGCTGTAGACTTGTAACTGTCTCTGATATAATCAGCGGAACATATAGACCATTCCGAAGGAAGGCTTATATAGCGACCTGGCTTCGTCTTAAAGAACACTACAACTTAGCTCATCCTCAATCTGAGAAACTGCGATTTGTGCCCTCGCCTGACCGGGGAAAACATGCAATGTTAACAGTAACATGATGTGTTTGATAACTTTACAGTTTATCATTCATGCATAAGTTGACTGATCAGTGCCAAGGTAAAGGTAGCCTGCGTGCAGACCCTAACCACGTTTCGTGATTATTGGGGTCTGCACGCAGGCTAAGGAAAAAACGTTGGGGATCGAATCAGTACTAAAACTATAAGTGTGTAGAGAGTACTGTAAAACATAATAAGTCTTATCTTTATCCATGAAACAGGTGTAAATGAACAGAACTATGTCCACTTAAGCTTCTTATTTTTGGTTGAGTTGGATTCGTAAAAATCACTAACGCACGGCTTATACTTTATTATGACTAACAGTATGTACTGTTTACTAACTGTTTAACTGAGCAGCGGCATACTGTCGATATGATGTTGTCGAGTATACAAATATAATAGTCAGGGAGCATATGTCATGAAATTAAGTCCCGTGGGATTTTCGTGAAAAAAGCAAGCCACCTATCTAGGAATGTTAATTGGGCCCCAATAATCATGAAAAATTTTGTCGCCAATTTTGCGACCTACTCCGATGGCTGTCACAGCGGGTGGGGTGGGAGGACATTTTCGCCATTACTGAAAAATCGATTTTTCTCTATAACTTTTCGATTCTAAGGAAATCATTCATTTTGAAAGTTCCTACCTCCCAAAACTATGGGTCAATGAGCACGAAAATCGGATTTTTCACACTGACTCAATGCAAATTGGACCAAGATCAAAAATGAGGGTTTCTACCTCCCCAATAGCCGATTTGTGTGTTAGATTAACTTTTAATCTAGGCAAGACAAACAAAATCTTTTACTATAGTTAAAAAGAGCATCCTAAAATTAGTAGAACTGCCAAGTTTGGTGGCAAAATGTTGTAAAACATGGAAAATATGGCTTCGCAAAGTTTGTAAATTTGTATACATTTGTATTACGCGAGGTATTGTATTTGTATTACGCATTTGTATTACCACTTTTGATACAATTTTAGCTGAAAAGTGGTAACTTTTTCCTCGCGTAATACAAATGTATACAAATTTGCAAACTTTGCGAGGCCATATTTTCCATGCTTTACAACATTTCGCCACCAAACTTGGCAATTCTACTAATTTTAGGATGCTCTTTTTAACTGTTGTAAAACATTTTGTTTGTCTCGGCTAGACTGAAAGTTAGTGTAACATGCAAATTGTCAATTATATGGTCGATTAGGATGATAATGCTAAATAAATCACTTTATCATGTTTTTTTGTGAATTGGAAATTCGTTGAAGACAGACATCGACTGTTAGTAATCTGCAAAACCTTATCTTCACAAAAAATGTCTTGAAAGGGTTCCGTGATTCTTAAAACATTGGATATGATGAAATAAATACTAATCGTTTACAAGCCAATGATCAAGGGGTTATGCAACACAAGACTCACGCTTCTCTACAAACGCCGAAGTTCTGTGGTTTCTACTGAAGAATGATTATCTTCCTCATCGTCTTCCTCGTCGTCTTCCTCGTCGTCTTCCTGGCCAGACGGTGGGTCAGATGGGCAGTTTGTATACACAAGGCTCATCATCACCGCATGCGCAAAGATCAGTGCAGTTGAGCCCTGCCTTCCTGCACTGACATCTGTTCGTTCCACATCCCTTGGTGCCACGGCACTTGATGAGATGAAGAACAGCATCCGGGGCGGGTCGCTGCTGATCATCACTGGATGCCATTCATCTGAATCAAAAGAAAAACTTCATAATTTGATATTATTTTGGTCACTTTCACGATAATATGCCTTAGATGAATTACCTTTCTCCGGGGTCCATCCAAAGCCTGCCGGTGAGGGAAGCCTTGGGTTTGGGATTATATCGTTCTTCTATACCACTGCTTGGTAATGGGCACGTAATATCGCATGTTTCAGGGCTGACTTGGTAGGTGGCAATCTCTCAAAACAGCTACTAGAATCTTGCGACAAGGAGGTCAAGATCCTGTTTGTTACAGAATTACAGACAGTACACAGATCTCCAAGGTAGGAAACGTTTAAACTAAATTCTTTATACTGAATCCCAGTTTTAGACTTCAGATTAACTGATTGTAAACTGCTTCTTATTTTATAAGTGCCAAGATTTGTGGCACATGTTAACACCAAGAAAGAACTTACAGAGTGCCTTGCCATTAAGACGGTGGAGAAAAGCCGTGAAGAAGGTTCGTGTATGACGGTGGCGTGGGGTAGTAATACTAGTAAATGTAAAGGAACGAACAGAAACATGCAATACCTTGACAGCAACCAGGAGGAGGCCGACACGAAACTGCTGCTGCACGCTGTAGATGCCGCAGTGTCAGAAGCGACGAGAATTGACATCGTCTCGCCAGACACTGGTGTGTTTGTATTGGCACTGAGACTGCACGCAGACCTATGTGAAGACAGCGGCAGGACAGCGGCATCGAAAAATCCCCCTCTGTTCCTTAGTCCGTGCCCTTGGTCCAGCTAGAATAGCAGCTCTTCCAGGTTTTCATGCGTGGAGTGGAGCCGATGTGACCGGTAGCTTTGCTGGGAAGGGCAAGCTAGCTTGCTGGAAGGGATTTTTAGAGGCTGACAGTGTCTGCGTGGATGCCCTAGCAGACGTTGGGGGAACCTCACAGCCTCCACCTACCAAGGTAGCCCTGAAACAGGCGATATTACGTGCCCATTACCAAGCAATGGTATAGAAGAACGATATAATCCCAAAACCAAGGCTTCCCTCACCGGCAGGCTTTGGATGGACCCCTGGAGAAAGGTAAGTCATCTAAGGCATATCATCGTGAAAGGGACAAAAATAATATCAAATTATGAGGTTTTTCTTTTGATTCAGATGAATGGCATCCGGTGATGATCAGCAGCGACCCGGCCCGGATGCTGTTCTTCATCTCATCAAGTGTTGTTGCAAAAAGGAATGTGGAACGAACCGATGTCAGTGCAGGAAGGCAGGGCTCAACTGCACTGATCTTCGCACATGCGGTGATGATGATGAGCCTTGTGTAAACTGCCCATCTGACCCATCCTATGACCGGGAAGACAACAATGAAGACGACGAGGAAGATACTTCGTGAAGATAATCATTCAATCAATCTTCAGTTGTAACCTCAGAACTTCGGCGTTTGTAGAGTAACGTGATTCTTGGGTTGCATAACCCCTTGATTATTGGCTTGTAAATGGTTAGTATTTACTTCATTATATCCAATGTTTTAAGAATCACGAAACCCTTTTAAGGCCTTTTTTGTGAAGATAAGGTTTTTGCAGATTACTGACAGTTGATGTCTGCCTTCAACTAATTTCCAATTCACGCACAAAATAACATGATGAAGTGATTTATTTAGCATTATCGTCCTAATTGACCATATAATTGGGGAGGTAGAAACCCTCATTTTTGATCTTGGTCCAATTTGCATTGAGTCAGAAAGAAAAATCCGATTTTCGTTAATGGCGGACCTAATTAGCATGCATTTTGGTCCAGCAAACACATCACTGCCCCGAATATGGCTTCTTTGTGCTCATTGACCCTTAGTTGAGGGAGGTAGGAACTTTCAAAATAAATGATTTTCTTAGAATCGAAAAGTTATAGAGACAAATCGATTTTTCAGTAATTGCGAAAATGTCCTCCCACCCCACCCCCTGTGACAGCCATCGGAGTAGGTCGCAAAATTGCCGACAAAATTTTTCATGCTTATTGGGGCCCAATTAACATTCCTAGATAGGTGGCTTGCTTTTTTCACGAAAATCCCACGGGACTACATATGCTCCCTGACTATAATAGTAAAATATCCAAAAGAAAACAAAACAATAATACGGGTTGTTTGTAGTGGCCTTGTAAGTAAAGGTTGCACATAAAGCAGATACGTATACTTGAATTTAAATTGCCGGCAGTTTAAGTGGATTAATTTTTTCTCAAGAGTTATTTGACACGCACGTGCACGCAATCATGCACAACACCATTATCGAATATATAGAACGGCGAATAGATAGCAAAATAGCTACAGTAGACTGGTTCTGAAACGTTCGTTGGTTGTCTAGTCATCTTGCATCGAGCGCTCCCTTTGTTATTTGCGTCTTTAAACATGTTCTTACATCCGAATCGAATACACATGAACACGATTGGCGATCATGGTAGCAAAACTGTACAATTACTTAGGTAAATTTTTACTGTGTTCTTATTAATGAATGATTTGATCATGCACTAGTTGGTACTGAAGTTTAATTTTAGAACTCTACTGATTTAAAAATCATTTGAGGACAAATATGAAACTAGCGTGCGTCAAGCAGAATCCCATGCATAAACCCATTAACGTACTGTAAGCCGAAATACCTGTATGTATTAATTCGTGTATGTTTCGTAATACATTCCTGACTGCTAGCTTAGGAGTTTGTGCGAACGGGACCTTGAATATTTCCTATAAAGTATGTGATGTAGCTGGTTTATAGTTGAACATATATTGCACTATACAAAATTTCTGTTTTGTGTGATGGTTTATTTTGGCCAATAAAAGAACACTGTTTAGCCATTAAAGAACATACAGGCTACATCACAGACACAAGTATAAAGACATCGCAAGGTAATTGAAAGATTTCCAGTCATAACTTGTGCATAATCGTAAATATATTTTAAAAGTTCAGAAAGATTATAATGAAAGAGTTGTATTCAGTGGCTTTAAATGAAGCCATACATACTGATTTAAAGGGCAAATACAGTATATATTTCACTACCTAAACAATACAAATAGAGTTGAGATTTGAAGTTTCCAGCCAAGGCCCGAGCCGGAAGATATTAATAATAGAAATTAGCTACTACACACAGATATGCGTAGTTGGGCTATTCATCTATATTTTTACGCATATAAATCATATTAGAAAGATGTAAACATAAAAAATTGTAATTGGGAAGCATATTGTAATTGGGAATTGTAATTGGGAAGCATGCACTTACACAAAGACATTGCGTGAATGGAGCATTGATAAAGATCTTAGACAGTAAAACTTCATCATCTAATCAGAAATCCAGTCAATCACACATGCACGGACGGAAATACTCTGCTCGACTCGGTTGGGTAGAAAATTGATGGGTTAATCCTAATCCCTGAAGGTGTGAATCAAAAATTCTGAAACCATGAATAACATTCATCTGTGAAAACGGATGGTTCTATCTGTGAAAACGGGCAATTCATCGTGTGAAAACACTTTAACCAAAGTGTGAAAAAAAATTATGGTACCGTGTTTACACTTTGGAAGGCCGTGATCACGCCTTGAGCAAACCGTGCCGTGTCCGTTTCGAACCCATTCTTTTCCTCATTTTCACGCTAAACCGTTAACGTATGTTTTCCCAAAGAGGGTCACATATGCAAAGGATCATCGCTGCACTAGCGTCATGTTTAATGCACCTATGCACGTATTTTTGTATGCTATGCAAATATTCTTGTATTTATAGACTGTGAAGAGTCAACTCTTCTAAAGAAATAGATAACTAGTATGATAATGATATGAAATTTGCATATAGCATGAACGAATTATCTCCCTGGCTTCCATACTCCCTAAAGAATGATTTTTTTGCTAATGCAATGTATTAATTTTATATGTAATGATATTTGCAATAATAATGCAATTATTGCAATTACCACATCTCATTTGGTGCGTATTAGTTTAAAAATTAGGATATCTATAAGTACAAGAAAAATATGTTAATATAAGAATTATTTGAAAATAGTCGCCTGAAATTCCATTCACAAAGTAATTCTAAAGTAAATACATTCATATTTCCAAATTAAAATTTCTCAAAAAAGTCTGATATCTGACATGAGGTTCTGAAGCAAAAAAAACATCACAAAAACATACTAAATCATTTTCTTGGCAACTTTTGATGTGCAATGCATTTGCGGCTTAAAATTGATTAAGCGACCATGTGGGAACGCATAGCGGTATCTTTAGTGTCTTGGATAACTTTTTGATGACGGAACAACCAGCTGTAGAGCCAGGTAGGATTCCCGCAATTATTGCAAATTAGCGCACAAGCAGACAATCCAGAACAAAACTTAGGGGTATTGAGTTTTCTCTTCTTGAATATTTAAGAAGTTTGCATGATATCTTTATGATTACTTCTTGTAGCAACGGACCTTTCCATTTCCGCTTGTTTCAGGACAATTGCACGTAGACTGAATTATTTTGTTGATGACATTATCAGAGTAAATTGCGAATGGAAAGTTTAGCCCCCAATTAAAGTTTGTGTGTCCACGCATATCGCATTAGCATTATGCTAGCCAGGCAATTGCATTTTCTGGCCAATAAGAATGCCAGGGTTTGCTATAAGGGGCAATGATAGAATTTAGAAATCATCTAAAGCTTACGTATATTGACGTCGTACGTGATGTACGAAGTAATTTATCCCATTATTTACTGTGTTTTAACCCAAAGTAGTTTCCACCCATTTTAATGTTTTCAAAAAGTGTAAATGATAAGTAAACATACACATGTGACAGTCGGTTTTTTCAGATGTACGGCGCAAGAAAATCTCGAAAAATCTGAACTTAAATTGTTTAAAGTCAAACGATTTTCCTAGAAACCTCTTCAAAAATAGATTGATTTTAATTAAAAGTCTGAAAAGTTGAAATTTATGCGCGTCTTCTGTGTCTTTATATGACATAAATCTCTCCTTCTCAGTATTTAGCCAGTAGATAATATTGTATTGATGTTATAACCCGATTTCCATAGTGATTTTGACGGATATTCGTGCATATAGTGATTTATGATCTATTGTCCGTGATCAATCGTTCCTAAATAAGGTGTATTTATCAATTGATACTTCTGAGCTGGAAATAGGTTCATCAAACCGAGCTTTATTGAGGACTAATATAGCTAACTATGATTTCACATATTGAGTCTTAATTCTTCGATATGCTTGGGTAAACTTGCAATATTTAGGAATGCAATTTTTAAGCCTCTTTTAAAGAGTATTACGAAGCTACATAGAGACTTCAAACGCCAAAGTAGAATAAGCCTCATACCTACCTTTAAACTTTTGACATGTTTCAAGACAGAATGGAAGTACAAGTTATACGCGACCAAATTATCAAACACTCCATGCAGCGAAATATTCAGAATCTGCAGGACCTAAGATACGACGACAGACAATACGGATTACACAGTGTACGAGCTGGAGGAGCAACAGAAGTGATCAACGGTGGCTCCATGTCAAAACGACTATTGAAAATACACGGTCGTTGGAGAAAAAATTGGCAAACGATATGTAAATATACGAAAATATCAACAGCAGACTTAGTATAACCGAGTATCAAATTTAGGCTTATTGTGTTGGACTTTGACTATCAAAGTAATTAAACGCAACTATTCAAGTTTTTGCAAATAAAATGTACACAAATTGCAAATTTTCATGCAGCAATGAGCGAAATGCCGGAATGGACAGGCACAAAGGTCCGCGACATTTTACAAGTGGTGCTGCAAAGAGGAAGGTATCCAAAGAACCGGCTGAAAGAGAATCTCAAGAACTGACAAAAACTCGTCGAATGACTGAATTCTTCACTCTCTCATCAGCTTCAGAAGCAGAAAGTCACAGTGCTTCATCTTCAGTACAACCAGAACAGGCGCCTGCTGCAGAGACACCAGCCTCATCTTCATTCGGCCTGTCTACGATAGAAAATGACCAGAATGTTGAGAATACAGACATTGCTTCAAAGTAAGTGCTTCTAGAATCTCTTACGGATGCACAGATTGATGACATCAGCTTATAACAGCGCATATGACGAAAGAATTAATTGACTATTAGGCTGTGAAAGGTGCTGAGGATCTCGAACACAGTGATATAAAATCTTTGATTGCTAAATCAGCAATACAAAAAGGTGCAAACAGTGGTATTCGAAAATGTACACCAGCTTTGTTTACACGACGAAATCGACATGGGGAAGATGTAATACGTTCTTGGCTTTGTTTTTCACCAGCAAATGGTCGAGTCTACTCCTTCTTTTGCAAGCTAATGGGTGTTGCAAGATCCCAATTCACACATGATGGATTTTGTGACTGGAAACACGCTCATGATCGACTTGATGCCCATGAGCAATCAAAAGACCACATTCAAGCAGTTTTGTCAGCAGCAAGTCGTGCAGCAAGTCGAAAGCTGGCCTGGACGTGTAGACTCTGAACTTGTACAAGAAGTGGATCGCATGGAGCAATATTGGCACAGTGTTCTAAAGCGACTGGTCAGTGTGCTAAAATTTGCATGTGAATGAGGCCTAGCTCTTCGTGGAGATAATGAAACATTTGGCTCTCCTAACAATGGAAATTATTTGGGAATACTGGAGCTTTTGGCTGAATACGATGATTTCCTCAGACAACACATCCAGAATCATGGAAATCCTGGCAGAGGTCATACAAACTATTTGTCTTCCACCATATGTAAAGAACTTGTCAGACTAATGGGCAATCAAGTTCTGAATGAAATCATTTTGTGCATAAAACTGTCCAAATACTATTCACTTTCTCTTGATTCCACGCCTGACGAAGGTCATATTGATCAACTAACTCTGATCTTCAGATACATGGAGCATGATACACCAGTTGAAAGATTTGTGAAGTTCGTGCCAAATCAAGGATATAAGGCTCAAGAAATGTTTGAAGGATTGATGAAATTCCTTGCAGACCATGACATTCACATTCACAATTGTTGTGGGCAGTCATATGACAACGCCTCAGCAATGAGTGGGAGATACAATGTTCTTCAAGCTAAAGTGGCAGTTGTAAACTATCATGCAGTTTGGATTCCCTGTGCTGGACATTCACTTAACCTTGTTGGACAAGCATCAGCTGAATGTTGTCAAGCAGCTGTGGCATTTTTTGACTTCCTCGAGGCAATTCATGTGCGCTTCCACACATCATTTGATGAAATTCTTACAGACTCACTGAAGACTGTGGAATCTGGTCGTGTAACTGTGCCAAAGAGGATTTCTACAACACCATGGCCCGGTCGATCCGACACACACTGTAAAAGCAGACTGGTTAAAATGACCAATTTTATTGCTTGTAACCAATTTGAATTGGTAATTATAACCAATTAAAGAATTGGTTAGTCTGACATAACCAATAAAATATTGGTTGTTTCGACCAATTCTGTATTGGTTGCAATTTTTAACCAATTTGAATTGGTTAATTGAACCAATTTGAAATTGGTCATGTGTATAACCAATTTTGAATTGGTCAAATGCATAACCATTTTAAAATTGGTAAAATATATAACCAATTTAGAATAGGTCAAATACATAACCATTTCAAATTGGTCATTTGTATAACCAATTTCAAATTGTTCAAATACATAACCAACTTAAAATTGATCAAATAATTAACGAATTTAAAATTGGTCAAATCCACAACCAATTATAAATTGGTCAAATTTATAACAAAATTAGAAATTGGTCAAATGCGCAACCAATTATTGATTGGTTAACTTCATGAATTCTCTAACGAATTATATATGAGCCTTTGTCACAATCGTCAGAGACATATTTACAAATTGTTTATGATCTTTTCGTGAGAATTTTGGGTTTTCACCTGTTGGAAACAGGCAGCCCAAAAAGACCTATGTGCAAAAAAATCCCTCTTGCGTTTGGCTTGATAATAGCAGCATTGAACTAAGAATTTATATGTATAGTATACGGCGTATTCATTATCAATGGATGTTTTTACCAGAGAAAATATCTCAGTTTATTTCTTGGAGAGACACAATGATGGTGTACAGTCAATTATATAGATCAGAGGCAGTACTCCACGCGCAATGCAAACTAGGAAGCGACATCACATGGTTCGAAGCCATATTTTTCATTCTTTCAATTATGATGTCGCTTTATATGATAGCAAACAAAATTGCAATAATAACCGTGATGACGAATGAAATAACTCCTCATACATCAGGTAGCCTCGTTCCCAGGCGCTTTCAAACTTTCTAATCAGGAAAAGTGTATAGGATTGTATATATAGATTTAATATCGTGAATGCGCGCGGGAAACACGCGAGGAGAAAATAGGGGGGAAGGGAGCGAAAGCGCCTGGCAGAAAATGAATTCAAGATGGCGGAATGCGTGGAGCAGCCACTGCCAAGTTTAATAGAAACTCCCCTCGACGATATAAGCGAAGAAGAGCATCTTCGAGATAGATTTCTTAAGGCTTTCGGTAATCTCTGCCATCTATCAAACACATGTACGGCCAACACACGCGACTGGAAACGAAATTCTCAATAAAATACTATCTTATCACTTTTTCGTTGAATCATACACTTTTTTCTGCATTTTCTGCCAGACCCGACCGCGCGTTTCTGACTGTGTTTTCCACGCAATACCCACGCAACGGCACGCAACGGTAACGGTTGGGCCTGGGGATGAGGCTGTACATCAGGAAAGATAGCGTAATACTCAGGTGAGTTGGTTGTAATACTTTTTGTGTCAATAAAGCCCTTTTGACGTGTAATATTTACTTTGTTTCACCGTCATGTATTTCAAACACGTATTCTAGTTTATATATATTTGAATTTCGCGCCACAGTATTTGAAATTAAACGTTGATATTCACACATTGCCTTGATATAAGGTTTTATTTGAATGGAAAGAACTACAAACGCTAAAAATTGTATTCTGTAGATAGCCAGATGTGGTTATATGCAGACAGATACTGAATGTCTGTGAATGCATGTCTGAATGCCCATCAGACTATGCAATCAATACATATACATACATAGTTCTATAAATCAAGCGTGCCACTTACAAATAAGTTACTGTTTATTTAAATATCTGTTATGGATGGTAGTGTTTATTATAAGGATGTATATTAACACTATGCATCAGTCAAAGGTTTGTGATGCAGTTTGAATCAGTCAAAGATGCAGTAATGCAGTTTGAATCCACCAACCTTATCTGTTTCTTTCTCAGCAAATTTTCTGGGATATTTGCCCTGTATTAGTTATGTGACACTTATTATATTTTGATATCAAGTGCTAGCACAGTATTTAGTTTTAAAAGTCTTGCTCTCCCTTTGGTAAGTAAAATTGCCTGCCATAATGAAGACACCATAAAATCATAAGGTAGAGAAAATTGCTGCTTACATGTATATAACAAATAACCTCATTCAAAAAGTTCCATCATACTATTGGATGTAAAGCGTCTTACATGCTCAACTTTCAAGTTCTTGTTTTAAAAGAAGTAATGAACTCCTTGTTTGAATATGTATTTTTGACAAACTCTTATGCCAGATTAGTTTTATTTGTGCATCTATACCTGACCATACAATTCTATTCATCAACAGAAGTGCTACAGTATGTGCACTTCTCAAAACTTAGCAAAACAATCTGTTAATGCAATTCTCTAAAGCTTATAAATAACAGTAGTATTATAAAGGCCGACCGACCCTTTTTTTTAGGGGTGTGCAGGGATGTGCAAAGGGGTGTGCAGGGATGTGCAGAAGGGTGTGCAGGGATGTGCAGAGGGGTGTGCACAATGCGTTACGTACACAATGCGTTACGTACACAAGCCGTGACGTACACCCCGTGACGTACACTATAGCCGTGCTCTGATTGGTTGAACCGCATACGTACACACCGTGACGTACACCCCGTGACGTACGTTATAGCCGTGCCCTGATTGGTCAAACAGCGTACGTACACCCCGTGACGTACACACCGTGACGTACACACCGTGACGTACACACCGTGACGTACACTATAGCCGTGCTCTGATTGGTTAAAACAGCGTACGTATACCCCGTGACGTACGCTATAGCCGCGCTCTGATTGGCTAAAAGAGTGTACGTTCACCCCGTGACGTACGCCATAGCCGCGCTCTGATTGGTTAAAACAGCGTACGTATGCCCCGTGACGTATGCTATAGTCGCGCTCTGATTGGTTAATGGTTGGTGGCATAAAACTATATAAATTCGCCGTCGAGTCGAGCATACATCAATGCTAGGATTACACTTGGTTTGGTGTCTTTGGTTCAGTCAAAAACCGATTATTATTCAAGACGCTAGAGAAGGAGTGGAACGCCTGATAAAAGCATTGGAGAATCGTCAGAATACAATGGAGTGTTTACATGGTTTACCAGCATCTTCAACAGTGACGCAAAAGGGCACGTTTTGGTTCTGTGGTGAAAATCCGAGCTGTGAGTTCTTTTGCCCCGATCAAGATTGCTACTTGTTTGGAAAAGCTGTGACGGCCTATCGTAAAAGTGGTTGTGTACATCCAAGGTGTTATGGACATGGGCGCCTGGCAAAGCTGCGAATGGTTAAAGATAAGAATAACCAGAACTATGGTAGACCGTTCTTTGTGTGTTCCGAAAGAGATAATCCCTGTTCCTTTTGGCAATGGGGTGATGTGTTCGAAGGTATCAAGCCCATTTGCCGACATGGTCTGATATGTCGCACCAAGAAAGTGAAGAAAGAGGGTCCTAATCAAGATCGTTTATTCTATTGTTGTCCTCATCCAAGAGAAAGTGCTTGTGACTTCTTTGAGTGGAAACCTGACGAAGACCCCCTTGAGCCAGGTTGTGTTTGTCTGTTTAGTATGCCACCATCTTACCGATATACAGTGAGAAAGACCGGGGAGATATTTACTAGCAAGGAAACGGATCGTAAGAAAGCGTATGACGAGTTCCTTCGCCAAAAGGAAGTCGATGAACTGATTCAGGACTTACAGATCTGCTAATGGCTATAACAAAAGTGTAACTGTATATATAATTAAATAAACATTATCTACATTTATATCGTGTTATTATGTTGTTGTTGTTCATTCGTGTCGACTTTTCTTTGAGTAAGTATGTGATGTTTAAAGGGTGGGTTGCCCTCTATAAAATTTAGAAGAATACGTTTCATGTTTGCCTGTTGCTCAGGAAAGATTGTGATTCAACAGTCGGAAATTGATGGCGGAGAAGTACCTCCATGACCAGTATTACAACCCCGAAAGTCCGGCGAGTTTTGGCGGGGTGGAGGCTGTTTACCGTGCCGCAAAAGAAGACGGCAAGTTCCAACTATCTCGTAATAAGATAAGGACATGGTTGAGACAACAAGACACATATACTTTACATAGACCGGTCCGTTACAGGTTTAAGAGAAATAGAGTCATTGTCGGGGGTATAGATAAAGAATGGGAAGCCGATTTAGTTATTATGGATTCACTAAGCAAAGAAAATTATGGTTTCAAGTATATTTTAACTGTTATTGATGTATTGTCTAAGTATGCATGGGTAGAGCCCTTGAAGACAAAGTCCGGGGAAAATTTGGTTAAGGCGTTTGAAAAAATCCTGAAAAAAGGACGGAAACCTGAAAAGTTACATTCCGACAAGGGAACAGAGTTTACAAATATAGACTGTTTCAAACATTTCTAAAGAAAAAGAAGATTTTTTTCTTCACCACATATAACGAGACCAAAGCGTCAGTGGTTGAACGGTTTAATCGAACGTTGAAGGGAAAAATGTGGAAATATTTCACGGCGAATAATACGCTCAAGTATATTGATGTCTTACAGAAATTAGTACGTTCCTATAATCATTCAAGACATCGTAGTATTGGAATGCGACCAAGCGATGTCAATCTTCAAAACGAAAGTGTTGTGTGGGAAAGACTGTATGGTGATGAAGCAAATAAGCTTTTTAAGTACAAATTTAGCATTGGAGACCAAGTTCGAATAAGTAAAGCAAGACGAACGTTTAAAAAGGATAACCTACCCAGTTTGATCGAAGAGGTATTCACGATCACAAAGCGGATACGAAGAAAACCCCCTGTGTATAAAATTGCGGATTATCACGTAGACGAATTAGAAGGGACATTTTATGAACCTGAATTACAGAAAGTTATTAAGACAGATAGTGACTATTATAGAGTCGAGAGAGTAATTAAATCACGCATGCGTAATAAACAAAAGGAGCATTTTGTCAAGTGGTTAGGTTATCCAGATAGTTTTAATTCCTGGATACCTGCGAGTAATGTAAAAAGTATTTCAAAATAAACGTATATAACCAATGACATTACGGGTGTTGTGTTCATTTGTCGCTCACTTATAGCCATGGCCAGTCAGTTTTACCTTACTCTTCCATCGAACAGTTCTATGGAATATTTTCCTGCCAACACGCTGACAAATTTTAAAACCAAACTAGCTCAACCTTTAGAACTGACAGGAGAATGGGAAGTGGCACTCTCCGAGTTCCAGTACCCTCGTAGCTGGTACAATTTACGTAAAGGTTTCGACAGTCATATTTACGTCGATAGTGGTGGTCAGGGTTATTTCTTGACAAGTAGTGTCTCGCATGGGTACTACCCAACCGTTAAGGAGTTTGTTTCCGCTGTGAATAAAACGTTAAATACTGACGCAAACGGGGATATCTGGCTGACATACAATCAATTAACTCGAAAAATGACTGTACATGTGAGAAACAAGGCGAGGTTGGTTTTGACTGGTTGGCTTGCAAGTATGGTTGGATTTGATAAAAAAGAATTGGAGATAGCAAAGAATACGGAAGCCCCTTTACCTGTAGATTTAGAGGCTGGATTTCATGCCATGAATTTGTACACGGATATTGTTGAGCCACAGTTAGTAGGTGATAGTAAAGTTTCCTTGCTCAAAGTTGTCAAGTGCAGTGGCGAGTTTGGGGATAATGTAAGCGTAAATTTTCCGAATCTTCAATACGTCCCAGTGAATGTAAAGTCGTTTGAGACGGTGGAGATAGATATAAAGGATGATACACAGGAAAAAGTACCATTTGAGTTTGGGAAGGTGATCGTAACACTTCATTTCAGACAGAGGAGATCTCCTTTATTCATATAACTATGAGGCATACGTATATACCCGACGCAAACGAATGTAAAGTGTATTACTTGAGAAGTCAAAATGGTGGGGGCCTACGTGGTTTCCATGGAGCTAGGATACAGCGGGGGTATGGGCTTGGTAGTTTTTTCAAGAGTATTGCTCGTGTTGCCATACCTTTGGTCAAGAAAGGTGTAAACGCGCTCGGTAAAAAAGCAATAAAAACAGCCGTGAATGTTGGTCAAGACGTACTAGAAGGAAAAAGCGTAAAACAAGCAGTCGCAAGCAGAGGACGGCAAGCTGTGAATGATCTAGCAAAACAGGGTGTGGATAATATCAAACGTCAAATTGGGGGAGGTTCTAAGAGAAAGAGCACAAATCAGTCCGGACCCTCAAAACGTTTAAATACTAATTCTCGAAAGAAAGTCGTCACTTCCACTCGAGCAAGTAAACGGAGAACATCACCACTCGATACACAAGAAAACATTTTTGATAGTCCACCTACTAGAAAATGGCGCAAGCAGTAAATGTCCTTCATAAAGATTCATGTGGATGTGGAAAATCGGAACTCGAATTATTTACAGTACCACCTACACAAATTGAAATGTACAAGGGATTTTGGGAAAGTGTTGATCCTGTTGCAAGCGTTCAAACTTCTGACACTATTGAATTCCTTTGTGCCGCTAATCCCGACGTCTACACAGACCTGGCAAACAGCTACCTTCACGTGAAAGCAAAAATAACAAAGGCAAATGGTGCCGATCTGGATGCCGACGAGCAAGTAGGCCCCGTGAACCTGTGGATGCACGCATTATTTTCTCAAGTTGACGTTTTCTTAAACAATAAACTTGTTACACCTTCAAGCACGGCATATCCGTACAGGGCGTACATAGAAACCATATTAAATTTGAGTTAAGATACCAAATCGTCGCAGCTAACATCCGCGTTCTTTTACAAAGACAAAGCCGGGAAAATGGACTCTGTAAATCATGTGGCAAATGCCGATGCTGTGAATACCGGACTAAAGGAGCGCTATAATCTTTCTAAGGAAAGCAAAATGGTTTCCATGGAGGCAAAAATTCATTCTGATCTTTTTGCCCAAGAACGTTACATTTTGGGTGGGGTTCCTATTAAGCTCAAGCTTGTGCGAACAAGTCCTGCCTTTTCTTTGGTATCTTCAGCCGACCCAGCCACCTGCAAAGTTGTGATAGAAGATTGCGTCTTCCGTGTACGCAGGGTCAATGTTTCTTCTACCGTCATGATCGGTCATACAGAGGCCCTCAATCATACCATGGCAAAGTACCCCATCAACAGAGTTGAATGCAAAGTGTTTTCCGCCCCAAGAGGGAACTACTCTGGAAACCAACCCAATATCTTTCAGGGACAATTACCTGATAGAATTGTCATTGGTATGGTTGATTCCACGGCCTTCAATGGATCTTTTAAGAAGAATCCATTCAATTTTAAAAACTACGATATGACCTATCTTGGATTAACTGTAAATGGGGAACATTTACCTAGCAAACCACTACAGATGAAATTTGGTGATGCAGGAGGTGCCAACTATGTGTCGGCATTTCAGACATTGTTTGCTGGTTCAAACAAGTTGTTTCAGAACGAAGGGAATGGCATCACGCGTGACGAGTACGCCAACGGCTACACATTGTTCGTGTTTGATCTGACAGCTGATCTTTGCGCCAGAGATCATCTGCAACCTATTAAAAATGGTAATGTCTCTCTGGAAGTTCAGTTTGGTACAGCTCTTAACCTGGCTATAAATATCATGGTGCTCGGAGAGTTTCAAAACCTTATTGAGATCGACGCTAACCGCAACGTGCTCTGTGATTTTAACAGTTAGAATGAACATCCTTCAAATTTTAAACGTGCTTCAAAGTGATCCATTCACCAAATCGGTTTTTACGAGTGTACTACCTTCAGATCGACTACCTGGCACTATATCAGAAAAGCCCAAGGGATTTGTTGTAAATGTCGATGGTAGTGATGGTCCCGGCACGCACTGGGTAGCTATTTACCTGGCAGCTGATGGAATTGGAGAGTTTATGGATTCTTACGGACAAAGGCCTACCTCCTACAGCGAACACTTTAAAACGTTTTTAGAAAACAATAGCAGTACTTATATTTATAATAAACATGTCTTACAGTCGCCATGGTCTAATGTGTGCGGGCAGTACTGCTTGTTTTATGCATTACATAGGTGTAGAAATATACCCATGTCAACTATTACTAATATGTTTACGAACGATAAGGAATGGAACGATATGCTTGTAAGGGATTTTATATGTAAATGGTTTTTTGTGCAATAAATGTATTAAAAGACAAACAAGTTATTTTAGTTTCATAAATTTATTTATTTCATACGTTATACACTATTTAAACCATTTGTATGGCCGTCCAGCTTGTTGAGCCCGCCGTTTTCTAGCTTTAGGCTTAATCCCCAGCAAAGGTGCTGTAGCAACGCTACTAGCTTCTCCTAGTTCGGGTTGATGTAGTGCCCCGATTTTATAATCTCGTATTGTTTTTAAGCGATTCTCATTCCTAACAATTCCTTCTGGGATATTAACATCACTCAAGGCTTTTGCGAAAAGTCTCCATCCTTGAGGATTAAAATTCTTCCGGTGACGTAGCGCAGCGTTAACAAGATCTATCACATTACTCCCCGGTACAGGTTTGCCCTCGTATACCAGCTGGGCTTTGTCGTCCCAAGTAATCAAATCTTTATTTTCTTTTAATTTCTTGACAAGTTGTCGGGCTCTAGTTTTCATCGTAGGAGGGACACTTTCTAGAATATCAGTTTCGATATTGTCGGGTAGATCAACAGGTTCTGGTTGTGTTTCCGGCTTCTCTGTAGTCGGTTTAGAGGGTACTACACTTACTCGAACCGGCTGACTCATTCTCTTATCATAATAATTCAAGTAGCGTTGAAGAATTTGACTATATAGTCTAGCTTTTTCATCTTGAGTGATGTCTTGTCTCTTAAGTAAACTATCCATTTCCGAATCTAAATGATTCACTTGAGAGGTCAAAGGTGGAACCAATGGCTTACTTTGTGTTGTATTCTCTACCATATGCTCTGGCATGAGGAATAACCGCTTCACGTGTTCCATTATTGAACCAAAAGACTAGCCAATTGTTCAACTATCGGTGTAAGGATTAATGACGAAAAACCCTCGCCCTTTTGTAAAAGCACTTCTCTTCGCTGATTCAAAGGGCTCCGATTGTCAGCGACAAAACGTAAATCTTCTTTGAGTGGGGTTAATCGTTTCAACACACTGGGATTAACTTTAATCGTTTTTAAATAAACGTTCATACAACACTCTGTCAACGCCTCTAGCAGATCGTCGTGTGCGACTTCAAGTAGCGCCTTTCGTTGAGCCGGAGTACACTTTCGTAACACTTTTAAAAAGTCAGAGTTCCTTCTAAGACGAGCTGACATGACTAAATGAAACTTGTTGCGGTGAAACAAATTGTTTTATGTTCGCGGTACATAGACGTAGTGTTTGTCGTTCGGAAATATGCCAGACCTTAAGCGCGTTTCATCCGGACATGTAGGTGTTAGGTCGATAAATAAATATGAAAATGGTTCAGTTGTCGCCATTTGATATGCTTGTTGAAAATATTTCACGTTGTGCGGGTAAATTTGCTTGGCTAAGTGAATAACCTGACTTGCATCTGTACTATGTACGACGTAGAAAACTAAAGGCTCAGCTAATGTTCAAAATACTAAAAGGGAATATGCCTTCATATTTACGACCTCTCTTTTCTATTCGTAACACTGAGTATAATTTGAGAAATAACCAATTTAAACTTAATTTACCAAAACCACGAACAAATTACTTAAAACGGAGCCTTTCTTACGATGGGGCTCTATTATGGAATAGCTTACCCGAGGAAATACGTAGTCTTACATAATGATTATTTTCTCACTTTAAAAAAGCTATAAATGATTATTATTGTTATCTATATCGATAGTGACTCCCACACGGCAATCTTGTAAATCAGTTTTAGTTTTTTTTTGTGTACTGAATGATTTTACCGTGTTTAAATAAAAAAAAAAAAAAAAAAAAAAACGTTCTTTGTTAACACAATATAACTGGCGTTTAGTGAAATGGTGCGGTGATCTTTACTCTAATGAAATAGGTTTTGAACTATGTAAATCACGCTGAGATTGCCATGATGAGACTTTTTTGTAAATAATTTCGCAATCACCGAATCTCGCTCCCCCATCATATCATCAAATATATAAAGATTTCGCGTCTTGGGGTTGATACTGTCGAATATTACATCTGGTACACCTTCAATAAACTCAATGTTCGGAACTAATGATTTTATCTCAGCAAATGTATCCTGATACTCGGAATAAAAATATTTAATGTTCTCAGGTGGTTGGTCAATCATCAATTGAACGTTGCCTAACAATTTCTTGACAAACGTTGTTTTGCCAGTTTTTGTACCGCCTGAGACAAGGAGGCCAAAGGGATGTGTTAGTTGTAACGAATACATGACTAAACTGAGCAACGTAAGTTTGCAAAAACGTTATATATACCATTTCATATTCTATCGCTTTGATGTATTTTCATAAGATCGTTTAAAATCTGATCCAACGGGAGAATTTTCGCTTGACTTAAATAATATTGTCTGTCTTTTGTCGAGAAGTGATGATAATCGGCCAAATGATTAGAAAGTTTTAACAAGCCTTGCTTCCCACACAGGGGACAGTCTTTACGTAGACGCGGCATGATACAAACTAAAAGTATTGAACTTAAACATATAACTAAATACTATTAAACATAAAACTAAATACTGTTTTGTAAAAGTCCCGTGGAGGGACAAATTGTGTCCCGCAAGTCTCGCAAAGTGATATTAGGTTTTGCAAAAGTCCCGTGGAGGGACACAAAGTCCCGTGGAGGGACAAATTAAGTCCCGCGAGTCCCGTTTTAGCAAAACTAACCGCTCACGAACTCGATTCTATTATTGTCCAAAACCACATAATTATATCGTGTTATATGATCCCCCCGTGTTGTCAACATTATTAATAGGTTTAATCGCCTAGTGGCAAAGTAAATAAGACACAGATGGTAATAACACGCACGCATGTTAGTTGTTGAAAAGATATATTCACAAAATAGCTATTTACAGATCAAATATCTAATGGAATGGTTGAAACACCGTCCTCCAAAACTTTACGTTTTGGATAAAAGTAACTAAAAGCGTTTTTAACTTGAACATATGTACACATCTTATTGTTCATAACTCTAAATCCCCTATTTACACCCGACCCACTACGTTTACTTAAAATTACATCTAAATATTTATCTTTATTAATTACATTATTTTTCTTGTTCACCCCTTTACAACTAAATTTGCCTTTCCCATCCCCAAAACAATAATACGTTTTACTACATAAACTTATAATTCCATCCCCTTCCCACTCTACTTTAAATAATCCCGGCGTTCTCTTATCATACTTAGCATGCTCTACCGTGTCTGTTCGAGGAAACCAATTACATTTATCGTTTTCAAATTCATGCATCATTTCAGGTTTAACTAAATCTTCCAGACTCTCACCACTTATAGCAATATAGGCGCTGTCCGTATCCATCCCACAATACTCAAAATCGGATCTATCTACATATTTATCTAAAAAGTCATAATAAAATTGCAGCATACGTAATTTGGCGTATTGGTAAACAAAAAATCCAACTTGAAGAGGCAAGTCCAGTTTAATTTTTTTCTTGCTGCTTTGGACTTCGTACGTGTTGTCGTCAATGGGGTTCAGTTCGCGGAAGAATGGCGAGTTTATCAGGTTAGGTACTTCGTCGTCGTCGCAGAATTTAACTTGCGATGTCGTTCTTTGTTAGTAATGGTTTTTCCATAGGATGAATTGCCCACGAGTTTTATTGTGTCCGCGATAATAGCTTTTGAAGGGTCGGCGTCCCCAGCGCGGCGGGCATTAGACACAGCATCACCGAATGGTTTAAAACATGGCTTAGGGGTATACTCTATCACTTGATAGACACGCGTTACCTCTAAACCATGCTCCAAATACCACTTTAAGAGAGGAGTTGCATACAAAATTTTTTCACCCATCATACTTCCAATCAAACTCCGCCTTGGTCGCTTCATGATGTCATTCTCCTCGGCGTACGCTTTCATGAATTCACCGATGTCGTCTCGAGATATCTCAGTGTTTTTGAAGATGGGACACATCTCAGAAAAATGTTCACGTAAATGTTCCGGAACGTGAATGTCACACTCGATGCAACCAAATAATGTTTCATTTTTCACAGCGCCGAGAATAGTCTGAAGTGTCATCGTTTTTACTTTATCCAAGGGTCGTCGAAGTCGAGTAGCAATTAACCGTTGCAAGTCCTTGTTTGTCTTTTTCATATCTCGCCATTCGCCTTCCCAACACTCGACGAGGTTGAAACCCTGCTTGTGGATATACGAGCTGTTTTTCTCGGTCTCCTCGAGCAACTCTTTCATGGGTTTGTCCCGCGTCGTGTTGATTTCTTTCTCAGCATTTAGATGGCAGTCATGCCCATGCCAATAACAACCTAATACGAAACAACAGAGAATTACAACAAAAATACACTACCAGCTAAATATTTTACACCACGAGAAACGCTAGGATATCTCCATGTGCCCACAGGCTATTAAGTACTTCAATCACTTCCCACGCGATTAAAAACTCATTAATCACTCCCACGCAATACAGCTATTAATGTTAAAACGTGGGCTTACCGTGAAATTGATACACAGTCTGCGTCTCCGAACAGAATCCATCGACTGGAAGGCGACGAGCTCCAACTCTTTTCTCGGTATTGTTGTTCCCATGTCTGATCTTTACCTGTTGTTGGTGGGCTTGCCATTCCAACCACTCGATCGCCATTTTACCGCTCCATTGCTTTTTAAAACCGTCGCTTTCCAGTCGTCGCGTATACTGTCCGGTTGGCATATCTTGCATGATCGCCCAGAGGTATAGCGCATTGGCGTCGTAACCGACCATTTTCTTGCATGGTTTAGGCTCTAGATTCTTTCGTGTCATTTTTGCGTTGCGTATAAAAGTTTTGTCTGTTTCGTGGTATCGGTTAAATATTATACTTGGGCCACCGACGTTATTGTCTTTCATTGTATAGTATAAGTCTTTGTCTTTTTCGGTAAATAGCGAGAAATACACGTTTGGAACATTCGAGAATAGATATTTCATCGTCAAACCCGGCACACTCACACCGTCTTTGAAGATGTCTATATCTCGCTCCTTCCAAAACTCGTTCATCTTATCAATAGCCTCGAGGAAGGGAACGACATCAAGATTATTATACCATACCAAAAAGTCACGAAACGTTTCCATATTGTTATCGTTCCACTCGCGCTGGCAGTACTCGTATTGTTCCTCGGAAATGTCGGGGCTGGAAAGCATTGAATGGAAGGCTTCAGGGGGCGGTAAGGTGGGTTAGTTTAACTTCTTCAGGGAGTCGACCCATTCGTATGGAAAGTACCCTTTGGTCTGTGTGCACTCGTAAGCTTTTAAAAATTGTTCGTAGGAGAACCCAGGAGCCAAGTAGTTTGTGATATCGAGAAACTTCAAGTGTATTGTCTTGAGACACATGTGGTTGTTGTTTCTTTTTATCACAAACTTAACTTGCTCATGTTTCACGAGATGGGCAAAGAAAGGGTTTTTGGCCGCGTTTATGTCGTACTTGCCTGAGTTGAAGCCCAGAACAGGTAGTTCCATGAGATGAAGTTCCAGTTTTTCTTGCAATTTTTCTAATGGGTGAACCTTTGTATTTTCTTCCCCACTTTCTTCATCCTCACTCGCCTGAAAAAACGGAGGAAAAAATAATTAGAATAAATACTGCACATATATCACAAGCCCGGAAAGATAAGTAAACTATGACTAGAATTTTAAACCTCTAAAATTATTTACCTCATGCACTTCGTCCTCGCTTGCTTGACTAGCGTCCGCTTCATCTTGGGTATCCTGCAAAAATAAGAAAGAGTAATAAGGATAAAGACTACACAGATCTAGTTGACCAACAATATAGTCTATACCTCGTTCAATGTGAGAAGACATTGCACCATTTCTTCCAACCATTTGTCCTCGCTACTTTCATTACATACCTAAACACAGATATAATAAGTGCAAGTCTCGAAAATACCTAGGTGGTCAAACACACAACATACCTCACTGTTTGCTATCCGTTGACTGATTTGGTAGAATACATCAGAAAAACGGTCCAACAATAGCGAATAGCTTTCCTGACTAATTTCCACCAAATAGTCGATAAATTGTTTGAGCATTTCTCTTGTATTACCAGAGGACACAAAACACTTTGGTTGATCATAACCAGGAACATTGGAGCACACAGAGACACTCAACGGGATATGTTCAGCTTCCCATGTCAGCTTTGCTGTGTTTCCCGGGTGCTGATCTTCTCTTTTGAAGTAGCACTCAAAGTCGAATGTCGCGCGATATGGAAAGTATTTTAATTCTTCAGGGATCACGATTCCTTCATCTTCAAGTAGATCAAAAATGGTTTGTGGTACTTTGTAAACACCACCAGGGAACACGTGTCCTACAGTTGCTTCGCAGGTTTTCTCGTGCTGATTTAAGGCTTTCGCTGTTTTCCATAATTTGTCACATTTCGAGCAACAGTAAGACTTCGAGTACATGTTTAGGTTTTTGATATAACTGAAGTGACTTCCGTATAGGTTAAGATACATGCTGTTGGCGTATGTACGGTGAGATCGTTGAATAAGTTGTGCAACAATCTCGGTTTTCTCCGCGTCTTCGTCCTCACATTCCACAAGTCGATATACATAAATGTTTAGTTCAAACAATTTCTCCAAGTCGGGAAGTTCGAGTGTAACACCATCAAAATCATCCCCATCTTCAGCGTAGCGTTCAAAATAATGCTGCGTGTCGCGTTCCAAATTGTGTTCGTGACATCCACGGTGTAGAGCCAGACAACGGAAGAAACACAATTTGTCCTCGTACGGTAAGCCAGTCAGTTCGTTTCAGTCTAGTGAAACAACTGCTGGATTCTCCAACACGTATTTTGGTAAGCGAGTACTGCGTCCAATAGAATGATCGCGAAGCTTTGTCACATAAAACGTAGCGTTTGTAATGTTCATAACAATCCATTTAGAGTTGGGACGTTGTTGTGGAGCCCATTCGAACACGTCTAAATTTTCCAACGCCGAACGAACTTGTTGCAAATCTTCACGATTCCGAACAAGGAAAGGTGAATCGAACACACGATTGTTGTTAGCCGAGGAGTGGTGGTACTGCATCTCCTCCGTATCGTTGTTGAACAGCACGAATCCAAAGGAGAGATTTAGTTTAAATACGGTCGTTTGGTCTTGAAATATACGCTCGACATCACCAACAAGTTCGCCCATATTCAACGAGTTTAAGCGGTAATTGTACCAATCCTGAACTCGATTGCCACGACTTTGTCTTGTCCGGATGGTGCGCCAATTATCTCGATGTAGTGTACACGGTACATCAGCTGGCGGGTAGACGGGATCTTGAGCAAACGGATTAGACGTCGAGGCCTCTAGATAAAAAAAGAACATTGTTTTTTAAACATTTGAGATTCGCAAAATTGAGATAAACTGCACCCGATGTTGAAGTTCCTAGGAAGAGAAATAGTTGAATAATATCAATTTTTATGCTCACTATCATTTACTCTCGCTCGTTTCGCTTGGGTCGATGTGTCGGTCGCCTTACGTTTACGACTGCTAACTGGTTCATTGGATGTCTCTACAGAGGTAAAGGTTTCAAATTTCAAGTCCCGATCATTTGTTTAATTATAGCTGACACAACTTACCTTCGCTTACTCTTGCTCGTTTTGTTCGGGTTGTAGTGTCTGTCCTCTTTCGTTTCCCACCACCGACTTGATGCACATTCCGCTGATGAGCTTGTAGTGGAAATATATTTCTAAACACTTCACCACAGATGTTACATGAATATTCACGTTCGGCTCCTGGTCGCTCATGCATCTTTAGATGTTCGCTAAGCTTGTCCTTGAAAATAGAAAATAATCAACGTTAGTAAACTTAAGTTCAAGTTTCAACCTTACGACAACTTACTTCCACTCTAGAACAAAACTATAACTAGATCATACCTTTCGACTAAATTTCTTATGACATCTCTGACACTCGAAGGTTTTTTCTTCATGGATTTTTTCATGGCGTCTCAACTTATCTCTTGTAGCAAAGGACTTCTGACATTTGTCACAAGTAAATTGTTTCTCATCAGAATGAAGTGTTTGAATATGTCGTCTCAAGGTGGTAGAACGCGTAAACCTCTTACCGCATTGATTACAACAATGATCAGGCTTGGTTGGTTCTTTCCAATGATTCCACTCGGCAAGAAATTGTTCTTGAATCTCTGGCGACCATGACCCAAACATGTCGTCCACCGCCAACGCACATAGTTTACGATTCAACTCCTCATTCTCCAGCTCTTCCATAAACTGATCTCTCCTAAAACATAAAACCAAATTCATAAGACTGCTTTAAACCAAAAATTTAATACAACATATCAACTTACCAGATATTTTCTTGATATTGTTGAGCCATATCTTCAAATTTCTCAAAAGGAACAGCTGTTGTAGCCTCTTGGACAAGAATAGATTTGTGAGTTAACCAAAGAGATCAAACCAAGTGTAGTCCTAACATTGATGTTATTGCGACTCGACGGCGAATTTATATAGTTTTATGCCACCAACCATTAGCCAATCAGAGCGCGACTATAGCGTACGCTGTTTTAACCAAACAGAGCATAGCTATGACGTACGTCACGGGGTGAACGTACGCTTTTTTAGCCAATCAGAGCGCGGCTATGGCGTACGTCACGGGGTATACGTACGCTGTTTTAACCAATCAGAGCGCGGCTAGGGTGTACGTCACGGTGTGTACGTCACGGTGTGTACGTCACGGGGTGTACGTACGCTGTTTGACCAATCAGGGCACGGCTATAACGTACGTCACGGAGTGTACGTCACGGTGTGTACGTATGCGGTTCAACCAATCAGAGCACGGCTATAGTGTACGTCACGGGGTGTACGTCACGGCTTGTGTACGTAACGCATTGTGTACGTAACGCATTGTGCACACCCCTCTGCACATCCCTGCACACCCCTCTGCACATCCTGCACACCCCTTTGCACATCCCTGCACACCCCTAAAAAAAAGGGTCGATTGGCCTTTATAATACTACTAATAACAATGTGACCAAAGCATACCATTTTATTGTTATATTTTGTTTAATGTCAGATTATTGCACTTAACAAGGGAGTGTCACCAACATTGCATTATTTTCCCTTCTAATTTTGGCAAAACACCAGAAAATTTTATTTCGAAAGTTGATTTTAGTTGGCAACTATATTTTCGGAACATGAAGTATTCTCAGGATTGCTGTCATAGCAACATGCCGACACGGCAGTTTGTAATAATGCGTTCTATATTTTTTAAACAACTGTGAAAATAATGAAAGAGTTACCAGTTTTAATGACAAAATACATAATTTTTAAATGTCTGAGGTCGGTATGTCATCATGCGTAGTGTGAATTTTGGTATGGTATGAAATACAGTTTATTACGCCACATTATTAAAACGTTTTGATGAATATTTATAAACTATTAAATCTTTGTTTTGCAAAAAAAACATTTCAAGCCATGCAATTTTTATTGAAATAGCTACGGTCGTATCTTTCACCTGTAAATAATTTTCACACTTACAATAACTACAGTCTTGCTTTTACAAAACAAAGAAACGTAAACTTCGAAAATAAAATGCGGAATCATTACGGCTACAGAATAGTCTGAATATGGCTACCTTTTATGTACGTTTCCGTTCTTGTTATCTTCTGTTTGCACGTTTTTTCGTCATTTTTTTTCATATTTTT
Organism: Muricea muricata; assembly: GCA_963855995.1. NCBI lineage: Eukaryota > Metazoa > Cnidaria > Anthozoa > Malacalcyonacea > Plexauridae > Muricea > Muricea muricata. Next base: position 97,403,328 of record OY979716.1, on the reverse strand, counting down.
TGTTTATTTTTATTGTTCTTTAATGATTTCGATTTGCTTCCCCACGGATTTCATGCCATCTATTTTAAAAAACGCTCGGAATTCAACGACGTCAGCTAAAAAGTCGAAGGTCCAAACCAAACCAAACCAACACATAATGGCGGATCACTTTCGCGTCTCAGAATTAGTAACCCTTGCCCCGGGCCCAGTGGAGGTTGGACAGCTGTCACGTAACATTTTTCGACCAATGATGTTACGTTATTTTCTGAGCGCTAGCAAGAGGCCAGTCGACCAGGAAATAAGCATCAGGCTTAAAAACATCTAAATATTTCGCGTTTTCATGTAAATCAAAGATGCAAATCATTTCCATTGTTCGATTTCGCTCATTTTTGGGTAGATGCTAGATCAAATACTTATCTTTTGTTTAAACTATCGGAACCTATCAGAACCTCTCACCGTTTTCGAGATATTCGCCTTTGAAATTTGCCTATCATTTTTCATGCGGTAAATTTAGTATGTCTTTATGTCGAGTTAATAATTTCCCCAATTTCTCGTGAATTTTAGTTAAGAACTCTGTGCTTTGGTGCTAAGTTGTGCTATTGATGCATTTGCTGCCGAATATCTCCCGTATCAGTATTTCAAGAATGTTTAAAAAGTGAAACGTGTTTTTTTTTAATTTTTACAGATTTATGTTTACTCACAGACTTGTGAGTAACCTGAGATCGTCAGTCTAGTATGGAAAGACTGAGTTTTATTATTTGGTTGGTTCTGCGGATTTATAGGTCTTGATGTCAGATTGACAAAAGAGGGACCGTTTAAACTGAATAAAGAGCAAAATACAGATTTGAAAAATGGTACGCACATTCACATTTGTTTACTATAGCTTTAGGGTTTCCCTAGCTGTCATGCACATTGCATTGCTAGCTTTTGGTTTTCCCCTGGTGACTTGTCATATATTATATTCTAGAATTATATTCAAAATAGAATATTTTTATTTTTAAATAGAATTTATTAATGGAGCTTTGGAAAGATTCTTGGTGTTCATCATGTTCACAATATTCTTGGGTTTCACTATACCATTATGCAGTGAATTCGAGTGGAGGTCAACCTCAGTTGAATTTATGCTTATGCTGTAGTAGAATGAGCAAATGATATGAAACTGGATGGTTTTGCAGACCAAAACAAAACCAATATATAACATCAATGTAATATAATCATTAGTATTTTCTATATACCATTTAGGCAAGCAATGCTTACCTGGTTCTCTCACAAACTTCATCAAATATTTTACATAGCTTGTGAATTAAAATGGAGCTTAACATATGTTTGATTAATTTCTGTAACATGACTTTTGGTACAAGTATCAAAAATTTATGGGTCCAGTAAGAAAAAAATTCATTTATTGTGATAGTCCGGCAGATAGGGGTACCAAAAAGCATGTTTACTTACCATATCGGGAGACAATTCCTTTTTGGTTTTATCTTGTTCCTTTAAGGTTAGTAAGTATATTTCTGAATGTTGGCCGCGTTGAAATTTCTTATGGGCTCTTGCCAACACGTTTTTCTACGATGTTACTATAAAGCTGTATTGCTGTCAAAAAAGGTGATATTTCAAGTTCAATTTTAGAAAAAATAATTTGCATCAACAGAAAGCTCGTAAAAGATTAAGTGTAGGTCATTTAAATGGCCACCCTAATTTTTCCAATTCTAAATGAGTTATCAGCCTTTGAAAGCATATTTTCATACTAGTGCCCAGGTTTTTTGCGCGATTTTAGCATTTTTTTCGTGGTTTAAAGGATCAATAACTTGAAAACCGCTTGAAAAATCCAGGTGGCCATTTAAATGTCTTATATTTACTTTTTTGCGAGCTTTCTGTTGATGCAAGTTACTTTTTCTAAAATTGAACTTGAAATATCACCTTTTTTGACAGTAATGCAGTTTTATATTAATATCGTAGAAAAACTTGTTGGCAAGAGGCCACAAGAAATTTCAACGCGGCCAACATTCAGAAATATACTTACTAAGTTTAAGGGGACAAGATAAAACCAAAATGGAATTGTCCCTCGATATCGTAAGTATATCGGCCTCTATCTGCCTGACTATAACAAGTATACACACAGAACAATTATATTTAAAAACAACTTGTGCATCTGTAAACAGATATATGCAGTATTGTCATAACAGTAACAATGATAAACTAGCTTTATTGGACACAATTTACAATCAAACATTTAAGCATTTTACATGTCTGATATGTATAAAATATTTCTTAAAGTCTTTCTTATGTCTATTCTGATGTCTTTTGATACTGAATTACAATAAAATATATATCAATGTAATAATCAATGTTTTGAATGTAATATAAGGAATGTACTTTCGACTAAGGAATGTGACTCTTTGGTATAACATTTTTTTGAATGAAAAATTAATGACTGCCTTATGAGACACATGTCAAATTCACCCCTACTTTCCCTACATAACAAGCATGCAAAGCTTAACACACATGCCTCAGCTGTTCCTTTTTTATCCAGATTATTTGAAAACACGTACCTAATGCTAAAGATGTCTGCTCTATATACTTAATATGTTCAACACAAGCATCAATAATATATATTTCCTGCAGCTATAAGAGCGTTGATACTTGTATAATTCTGAGGCAATAGTGCATAATTATTAACCAATATGAATCCAATCTCCTCCAGATCTAAATCCATAACAATTGTCTTTTTATTCAGCCAGATAATAACCTAATATAAACATGCACTATATATCTTGTCTTCCCAAAGAGCAATGTATGCTTGTTCCAAGTTAGCTTGGTTGTTTTTTTCATGGGCAGCACCAATGTTTTTAGGTCCTACAAAATGTGTGATCTCTTCATCTTCACCACATTCATTGTCACTTTCATTGTCACTATTCTCTCCATTATTAACATCAAATGCATGAGACAACCAAACCAGTAAATTTTTCTACAAATGCATATTAGAAAATTGAAGTATATACGTAATAGCTATTAAAATAAGAATCAAAACATGCTGTCTGAAATCTGAATGCATTTATATATGATATTTAGAATCACAATGAGTGTTTTCAGAACAAGCACACATAATTATGACACTTAAAGTAAATCAACATATATTTATGTATTTAAAATTATGAATATTTTGCGGTTTTCTTCAACAAAGAAATGTAAAATTTTTACAACACAGTTTCCTTCAACAAAGAAAGTGAAATTGGGAAATATGAATAATAAAAACACAAATAGAACTCCACCTTGTGATTCATCTAAGAAAGTTTATCATCTTATTAATTACAACTTGAGTCTGTTCACTTTCAAGATGTTATACAATTATTGGACGAGGTAGAGCAAAATATCATGATTTATCAGTGGTGAGCAGGCCAATTATTTGCCGATGCCGAAGGCAGAGGCAAATAATTGATTTGCGAGCCACTGGTAAATCACGATATTTTGCGAAAGCCGAGTTCAATAATTTTTTTATCATTCACGGATCAGTATGGCAAAAAATTTTATGGGTACCAAGCATAATAAAAACACAAAAACAGTCAAACGAGAAAAAATATAATTCAATTTTATTTACACAACGATAAATATTACCCAAACATCGTGATTAACTCGCCTTCGCTCAATCCTTTTTCTTTAAGGTAACTACGAAATAAGGTCAAAGCAACCTTGGTTGGTTTTTTGTATTTTCTCCGTCTTTATCTTGTAGTAAAAAGGACATTTCGTTTTCGGGCAAATCGCAAAACGAGCCATGTTTACATTTTTAAAACAAGAATTATATTTTTTAATTCGTGCTGACGAATCATTTTAAAGTGCGCATGCTCAGTAAACTGTTTGTACCAGTTATTTGCATCAAAATCGATATTTGCAGGCAGTTATTTGTAGGTAAATTAACCAATCACAATTGAGTATACTATAAAGTGAGTGATAATAAAAGTAATTCTGTCTCTCAGAAAATTACAGAAACCCCACGCGCAATGTCAAAAAAGTATACTCGGATCAGTAAAAGCCACATGGTAAAAAGAATCGTAGAGACAAAGTTGCACAGTGCTATTTTCGTGAAGAATTACAGCCCGATGGTCTCGTCTTTCGAAAACTCCCATATTCTAGAGATGTTTACTTCGCTGAGGTCAACGCGTGAATGAAGTCAAACAGCAAAGCGCATGCAAATTTCTCATGATGCTTTGCCAGTAGCTGTCCAACCTCCTCTGCCCCGGGCCTCGCCTGGGCAGCGCTCCGCGCTGCGGCTCGGGGATGAATAATCACGTTTTCCGTGCGTTATTGCGATTAATGCACTCAATCGACTTGTTGCCAGGTAACCAAAGTACACTTGATTGGTTTTGACCAATCGCGTGCGTAGATTTTGGACAGTAAACAAGTCATATATTAACAAGCGAATATCGACAAACTTACATTTAGCTTCGTCACCGTTTATATAGTTTTGGTCAAAACACGCTCTTGTTTTTTTATAGCCATATCCACTTAAAAATGGATTATTTGAATAAAATTATAGAAAATTAGATACAATTGCTCTTTTTGTGGTCATTTTGTTTGTAAAGATACAAAAAATCCTTCCTTAAATCCTGCAAAAACAATTTGTTGGTGGATTTAAGCAAATTAAAATTCAGAGGGTTAAAATTTATGCCCGCAAAAAAGTTGCAATGTCCGCTAAAATATTGTCCCCGGACCGGCGTCGCAATGCGCCGCTCTGGGCGTAATCTGGAGGCGAGGGTTACTAATTCCGCTTAATGAGAGTTGAAAGTATTTCAGTATTTGTATCGGAAATACCAGTGGTCATCACTAATCTCTAAAAATATAGCAAACTTAACAAACTTAACTTATCATGTCATTGGACAAAATCTTTAAATTACAAAAAAATAATAAAGAAAATATACAGAAAAATACAGCTAGATGGAGTCAAACGAAAAGTAGGAAGGAGACAATGATACTAAAATGACTTGGCTTATTTTGATAAATGGCTTATTTTGATAGCACGGTGCGATGAGGAAAATGCATTGACAATTAAGAAAGCCGGCGGATTGTTTTATTCACGGACGAAGTGACGCAAAAATCTTGTAAGTAAACGCAGATATTGCTTAATGAGCATAAGAAATTGTGTCATAAACATGACTAACTTGCCTAACTTGAAAATAGAAATGAAAATGTAATTGTAATTTGTTGTATAAAGGTGACCAAAATATATGACGAAGTTAATTTCTTGTACTGTCATTTCAAAATGTCTTTTGCAAAAATCTTTAGTTAAAGTGTCAACAGCGCGACTTGAAATTCAAAGCGCACAAAGCCGTTTGATCAAACGATTTTAAACTTCGTTGAAGTCACGTAATCAAAAGAGATGATCATTTTGAACACGTGACTTTGGTGTTTGTCAGTGCACGGAGTGATGACATTTAGATATTCTTAACTTTTCGCACGAAATCACACGGCAGATGCTTCGAAGGAATGTCGCTTTATGGGATGACTTACGATCAGTTAATGTCAACAATCAAAAAAGCGGACGTAGCTACAGGCATTTCTCAAACTTCATTCAAAGCGCTCGACGAAGATACAACGTTTTAAGTAATCTCATTAAAAACATATGGTTAAACTTGCCGGACAGGATGTTGTAATAGATCCTCGACGACAAGCGATCGGGAAGAAATCCCAACTTGATCCGCCTAATCTAGAACTTGTTAGTACTTTAAAGAATATAGACGTCTATGATATATAAAGAAGGGAAAGAATAGCCTTTTGGAAACACACTGTACAGTATGTAAACATAAAGGACGTTTTGGCTTTTGCTACTTTTTTGGTACATTTACTGGCTTTATAAGAAGATTTTGGCTGGAATCCAACAAGTGCAAATTTGAACTGGTGATTTGGAGAGGGAATTTTACGAGACATTTTCAACACATCAGCCTTTAAAATACCAACTACTAGCAAACTTTATCAAGCGAAAACAACGAGAGATATTTCGAGTGCACGTAGAGAAAAACGTGTTGCACAAAGCGAGTAAACGCGCCGAAAAAGTAAAACAATGTTCACCTTTTTTTACATACAATGTGTCCTAAAACATGCTATACTCTTCTACTTCTTTATGTGTCACAGCAGTCACAGCAGGCCCATCGTCCTCTAGAGTAGTGGAACTTATTTCCGATCGCTTGTTGCTATGACCCTATTAAATCTTCCTGTCCGGCAAAAGTTTAACCATATGTTTTATTGACATTACATGAAACTTTGCATCTTCGTCCCAGCGTTCTGAATGAAGTTGGAGCAATGACGGTAGCGACGTCCGCTCCTTCGATTGTCGATAATAGCAAATCGGAAGTTATCTGATAAAGCGACTTTCCTTCGAAACATCTACCGTATGATTTCCTGCGAGAAGCTAAAAATGTCTAATGTCATGACACGTGAATTGACAAACAACAAAATCACGTGCCAAAATGATCAACTTTTTTGGCCTCGTGACTTCAACGGGACTCCTTTGTGCGTTTTGAATTCCATGTCGCGCTGTTAACACTTCACTGATTTGGTAATAACTTATTTTATCAACAAATCGTGTAAATGTATCATTTGTTTTTGCAGCTTTGCAAAAAAAAATGCCCTGTTGACATGGTTACAACATTTATGTATTCCACTGAGCTCAATATAATATCGGTAACAATAATTCAATCATTTTGGTAAATTCACTTTCATCATTTTAAAACAACAACAAAAATAAACGAGTAAGATTTTTGCACTAATTTAAATAATTTTGCACTAATTTAAATAATTTTTGCACTAATTTAATTACTTAGCAGAATTATATTAATGTCATATTGAAATGTATTAAAACGGTGCTATCAAGCTTTCTGGCTTAGAAAGCCAGGTTCGGGGTCATTGTATGTGATGCAAATTTCTAGTAATAGTCTGATTATTACTGTTCCATTAGCTGCTGATAAAAAGACAGTTCCAAAGTTTTAAGGATGGTACTCTTCCCATCCGGTTGATTTCTAGCTGAATCTATTCCGGAGAAAGAAGTTGATTTGTAAAAATTCTGCATTTCAGCCCTAACATTAAATAATGGCTATTTTAATGCTTCATAATTTCCCAGTCTCAGTCTGTTTAACAAGGTTACTTTTGTTTTTTGGAAATAAGCTAAATAAAATGCAGCCTGTTGTACATAATGACATATTGTTAACATAAGTTGTATATTACATGGTTAGCTTAATTTTACGATGTGCTGCCACACAAAAGGTCACTGGGAATGCAGACCTCACAACTCTTCTCTAACTCCTAACCAGAGATCACTCACTGGAATGCGGACAGCTCCTTGATTGTAACCAGCTCTGTGTACATGTATAACAAACATTATTCTATTGAACAAGGCTAAAAGCCGTAATTTGAGCAATTGAACAGTTCTATTTAAAACATTTGTTTGTTCAGTTATCATACAGAACTTTATTACTAAAAATCTTCTTTTTTTTGTAAAAGTTTTTATAATGTACATTTTGAAATTAACCACTCATCTTCGTATCTGTCTTTCACGCGATAACATTATACAATAGAGACCTTTAGCATTGCGTTTTTTGAACCGCGAACCTCAAGAAATCACGTGACCAGTCCTTGGCGTCCCGTTTGAGGTAAATTTCTGGCGTTTTTGACGGCAAAGTATAGAATTTCACGTAAGTCGATTACCTCAGCTTTTGTTTGCCTGAATATTGTTTTTTCTCGCGTATATCTGTTGTTAGTATACAGAATAATAATAATAATAATAATAATAACGAATTTATTGCAGCATTCCATTTTACATGGCTCTTCATCTACAATACTAAAAGCTATAATTACTAAAGCTATTTACAATATGTAATATTTAATTATATAAATATAATATTAAGATTAAAAATGAGGTTTATAACTTTCCCAGTCTTTCTTTTGCCCGTTCAAAAAGTAATATTTTGGTCTCATTACGAAAGGTTCTAAAATTTTTCTCCGCCCTAAGAGCGTGTGGCAGATTGTTAAAACATTTAGCTGCAGAAAATTGGAAAGTGTCTTTGATAACAGGAGTTTCCAAAAGGTCTTGTGAGCAGGACCGAAGGCCAGATCTTCCAGGGTTGTATCTTTTTAGACTTGCATATTCGGGCCAGCGTTGATCGTTTAGAGCCTTAAACGTTGCTATCAGTAGATGCCAATCTCGTCTTTCCATCATTGGAAGCCAACCCAATTTTAACACGTCTTCTTCTCTGGAGAACTTTCCAGTAATGAAACACACGGCCGAAGATTGTACACGTTGTAGACGTTTCAGAAGCTTTGAAGGAAGGGCGTAATACACCACATCACAGTAGTCAAGTTTTGATAAGATCAGGCTTTCAACTAGCTGCTTCCGTAGTTGAAAAGGTGCCATATTTCGCAATTTGCGTAATATTGCCAGAGAAGCATAACACGAAGAAACAATTTCATTAACGTGTTTTTCCCAGCGAAGTGTGTTACCAAAGTGTACTCCGAGTAATTTATATGTTTCAACCACTTCAAGATTTCTGTTGTTGTTTAAACTAATATTTATAATTCCTGGTGTCCGAAGAGAGTGATAGTTTGCCATTTGAGGAGTTGTTACCAACATAGTTTTGGTTTTATCATTGTTTATGGCAAGTTTAGATCCATCAGACCAGTGCACAAGATTCTTGAGGGAATTGCTAATTTTTGTTACACCGTTTTGAAGGTCTTTTGCTTTGACGCTTTTGTAAATCGTTGTATCATCTGCGTACTGATGACAGCTGCATTCTTCTCCCAGATGGTCAGCTAAATCTGCAACATACAGATTAAATAAAACAGGACCCAAAATGGATCCTTGTGGAACACCAAAATTAGTATTCAATTTTTCCGATCTCTTATCATCAATTTGAACATACTGTTGCCTTCCTTTTAAATAGTTCATTATCCCGCGAAGAAATTGCTGAGAAAAACCCATAAGATGTAGCTTCCTTATTATGATGTCAAAATGCACTGTATCAAAGGCTTTACTAAAATCAGCAAAAACCATGATCGTAACTTCTCCTCTATGCATTGCTTTAATTATATCATCCCTAATGCTGATCAACGCAGTTGTTGTTGAGTGCCCCTTGCGAAAGCCAGATACGTGTGAAGGTAATAAGTGTTCCGAATCGATGAACTGTACCATTTGTCTTAAAACAAGTTTCTCATAGATTTTAGACAGGGCAGGTAAAATAGATATTCCGCGCAGGTCGTTATTCGTTGTAGGATAATTAGTTTTTGGAATAGGGAAGATACGGGCCATTTTCCACTGCAGAGGAAAATATTCTTTCTCAATACAGCAGTTAATAATGTGGGTTAAGGGAGATGCTATTTCTTCTGCAACTAATTTAATAAACTTTACTGGGATTTGATCATGTCCTGTAGAACAATCAGATCTAAGAGACTTAATCTCATGAAGCACTTCCTGGTAGGTTACTAAGCGTAGATGACACGGATTGCTCCCACACTCCGGTAGCGATGCAATTTGTGCGTATAATTCGTCTATTGTCTTGTTTGTGGCATTAACTGTACGATGGGCGGTGTTAGCAAAATAGGAGTTAAGATCATCAGGATTCTGTCTTAACGGCTGTGGGTTTGGTTTTAAAATACGGTGGATAACTTGCCATACCGTTTTGGGATTTCGGTTGGATAAAGCTCGTTGCATAAAGGTTTTTTTAGCTTTCTTAATTTTAGATTTAAGGGTGTTTCTCAACTGACGATAGGTATTCCAAAGAGTGGAATCATTAATATGACGAGTTTCACGACGAAGCTTATCCCGTTGTCTCTGAAGATCTTTTATACTTTCATCTTTAAGCCATGGTGCTGGTGGACGGGTAATCTTAGCACGTTTCATTGGGGCGTGTCTCTCCAGACAATTAAGGAACATAGTGTTAAAAAGCTCCAATTTCTCGTCTGGATCATCAACACCATAGACTATATTCATAGGAATGCTCTTTACATCTTCTACAAAACTGACTTGGTCGTAATTCCGCTCGTTTCTGATGTACTTGTAACGTGGTAGAAAACGAGTGACTCGTGCATTTACGCAAACGTACGGTGCACTGTGGTCACTAACCAATGGACAAGGGAGGACGTCGGTGTGTGTGATTCTATTTGGGTGGTTAGTGATAAAGTGATCAATCAGTGTTTCACGCTTGGCAAAAATGTATGCAAAATCGCCAATTCAAAATGTCCCAATTTTTTGCCGTCCGTGCGTAAATTAACCGGAGACTGGTGACTAATGTGTCTTCTAAAATTGCGCAATATTTCGAGCGGTGCTAGAAGTTTAGGGTTGTCGGGGAGTATAGGAAACCTAGTGAATTTGAAAGGGGGAATTACGAGGATAATTTTGATACCAAAGTTGCTATGGTTACGTTGTTTCCCTTTCTGTGAACGAATTTTGCTTCGAGGGTGCGCGCGCGAATCGGGTGAATTGCGAATTTTCGAAAAAATTCGCAATTTTCGGCTAGTTATATCTTTTTGATTTTTACTCCGATCGTACAAATTTTTGCGTATTTTTAAAGTTAAGATGGGAACTTAAAATCGTATGTTTTTTGTTTTCAAAGTTTTGTTTTATAAAGTCATAAAAAAAGGCATGTTTTACGGGTGATACCTGGAACTCCAGTAATAACAATTGATTGTCTGCACACATATGAAGTAGAGAAACGGATATAAAGACTGTCAAAGAAAGCAAAAAACAGAGGATACTGGATAAATCATTTAGATTAAGAGGTAAATAAACTGTTAGGTGTTATTTATCGGTAATCAGGCCCATGTTCTGACAGATTTCTCTTGTATGACTATATGTCTATTTGTTTGTACTTTGTACATTTAGGCAAATTATATTTTTACGTATTGTTTCTATTTTAAAATACTGGCCTTCCACATTTGGTAGTAAATACTTACGCGACATTTTTCCAGTTCTATGGTAGTGTTACAAAGTATTTCAGCTCTTTTTTGTATCGTGTAAAGAATTCACGAGCTGGCCAATACATTTAGTTTTATTATACATAAAGTGACAGAGTCTGTGATTGAGATGTGTGTTGACACTTAATTTCCAAATGTGTTATTAAGAAATCATGTCATCTTATTTTACTACCTAAAACGGGGAAAGGGTCAGATTTGTTTTTAAATACACTGCAGCAGCAACATGGAAAATTCATCCTGTGTGTGTGTGCTTTTATTAAAATCACACACGTCAGGCAGTCAGCTCATCACTACATTGCATCTTGATTGCTGACACACCAGAATGACACTGGGTTTATCTTCTTTAGGTCATTATTTACCTGACTACATCAGCTGGCAGCAAAAGTCTTTACCACAACCTATGTGTGCTCTCAATCCAAGCAGGCCTTTGCCAGCCAGTTCAAAGCACAATTAATGAAATACTTGAAAGGACAACTTCATAGATATAGCAGCACAAAAGTTCTTTTGATGTGCTCCAATGCATACTGTTATATTATTTTGCCTTTTCTAATCTTAAACAATATTACTGAATGAGGAAAAGGGGGCACTGAATTTGGTCAACAAATAAAATTAATAGTATGTGAGGCCTTTGCCAGCCAGTTCAAAGAACAATTAATGAAATACTTGAAAGGGCAATTTCATAGATATAGCAGCACAAAAGTTTTGATGTGCTCCAATGCATACTGTTATATTATTTTGCCTTTTCTAATCTTAAACAATATTACTGAATGAGGAAAAGGGGGCACTGAATTTGGTCAACAAATAAAATTAATAGTATGTGAGGCCTTTGCCAGCCAGTTCCAAGAACAATTAATGAAATACTTGAAAGGGCAATTTCATAGCTATAGCAGCACAAGAGTTCATTCGATGTGCTCCAATGCATACTGTTATATTATTTTGCCTTTTCTAATCTTAAACAATATTACTGAATGAGGAAAAGGAGGCACTGAATTTGGTCAACAAATAAAATTAATAGTATGTGAGGCCTTTGCCAGCCAGTTCCAAGAACAATTAATGAAATACTTGAAAGGGCAATTTCATAGATATAGCAGCACAAAAGCTCTTTTGATGTGCTCCAATGCATACTATTATATTATTTTGCCTTTTCTAATGTTAAACAATATTACTGAATGAGGAAAAGGGGGCACTGAATTTGGTCAACAAATAAAATTAATAGCATGTGTCACTTGCTGATTGACATAAAAATTCTTTCCTTCACAATTAATCATGTGCCAATAAATTTGGGCCCATTTACTTGCATTGTACAGTACTAAACAATGGCCAGAAATAGATCAATTTCAGTGGATCAAAGAAGTGGAAAGGGGAGGGGGCATTGTAGAATAGCCTAACTCAAGGATCTGTCAACACAATGCATGTATGGAATTGCACTTTGTAAAGCTATATAGTGCTGCCACACTGTTCATTACTCACTCTATTGCTGTACAAATCTATTTGTGAATGTTATGATCTTTCATCATAGTCAATTAGCAAACCCAATCTTTGTTGTTTGAGCCCAATGGATGATAAAGACTCACTTTACTTGTCAAGGAAAGAGTTTTTATCTTGCTTATGCATACTAAAAGTCCAAACCAATGAGAATACAAAGTAAACTAAAACAGTAAAAGACATTGTATATAATACATAATATATAATTGTAAAATAGACCAATTACAACCATTATATGAATTACTGTACACTAAAAGTATTGATTATAAACAAGACACTTGTACATCCTGACACCTGATAAATTAGTTACTAAGCAGTATATAATAGGTAAAAGTCTGAGAATTTTTCCATAATTGTCTGATCATGTGTTGAGTTTGGTGGGCAAGGGGAATGGTTGGGGAATAGCAGGTGTTATCCACATTTATTGCATTTAAGTACTAAAAAGGAATGAAGTAAGGTAGGTCATTAAGAACTTCCCACTCACCCAGGTTTCTTTTTTCCCTTGAGCATTGTTACTTGCTATAACATCAGAGTTCTTGTATTATCAAGACATCTCACACAGCACAAGATTACTGTGCCTATTGTCCAACCATACTGTTCGTATGCCATATGTACATTTATATAATATTTCATATGTAATTGCGAGGATGAAAATGGAAAGCTTCCTTGCTTTACTTTATATTTTGATGGCTATACTTTATAATGTATAGGTAAATTTTGTTTACAAATTCATACATGTCATTTCAATCCTACATTTTATGACCCAAATGCGCAATTCAGCGAGCTATTTCTTTTCATGACTGCTTTTCGAGAATACCCAACAGGTAAAAACTTGTAAACAAAATTTTTTTCCACAAATATCCTGAATAGATTTTGCTAAAACTTGCACATTATATTCAGATTCACTTCAGAATACAACCACAGCAGTCTTCACAGAAGAAAAACATGGCGTAGCTCACTGTCACGCCATAGTCCATCAACAGTAAAATGCTCACAATTCATGTACCACATCTCTTCTATTTAGTTTCGCCAAATTTTGTATCATTTGGCAAAATATTGGGTTTTATTCTTTATTGCGTTTTTAGCAGTGGTTCGCCATTTTGAAAGAATGAAGCGAGCTACTTCATCTAGGCAGCCAATATTGGATATTTTCACTTGAATAACCGCTGGGTATGCATATCGCATATTGGCGATTTTGCATGCATTTTTGCCAAGCGTGTTTGTGACGTAGCCGTCACACGAGTAGGTTTAGTAATCATCTGATGGAGATTATTCATGTTTAGAATACCTATGTATTGTTTAGTCAATGACGAATCTAAATTCATTAAATCTATATTTATATCACCAGTGATCAAGAGCAATCCATCCCATTGGGCTGAGATATTTGCCAGTATATTTTCAAACTCTTCTAGCCGAATTTGTATTGGAAGGATTTTTTCCGAACGATATGTCACCCCAAGCAAAAGTTTACTATTCCTATTTCGTCCGGGAATTTCAAGCCAGATATGTTCCATATCAGGTTGTAGATTCTCAATATCTTTCCGACGTTTGAATTTTATATTATCTTTAAGGTATATGCCAACACCCCCACCACGTATTATATCCCTATTTCGAAACAGGTTAACATAGCCGGGGATAGAAACGTAATCAAGTAAATGCCGGTTATCTTTAAGCCACGTTTCACTGAGCGTGATAATATCAAACGGGAATTGATTAATTGTTAGTATAAACTCATCGAAGGTTGATACCATACTTTGAGTATTCAAATGCATTATACGTAATTGTTCCGATTTTGCTTGCAACACCGATGAATGTTCATCTTGTGGGACTTCAAATTCACTTTCTGAAATTTTAGTATCAGTAATATTTGCATTCCAAAACGGCAGCGCAGTATATAGGCATTTTTCACAAGTATATGTCTTTGGAGAAGCAGCGGAAAAGGATTTTAGGTTGATGGTAATATTCACTAGGCAGCGAGCATGTGTAAGGTCATGGCACACTTCACAAATAAAACGTTTGTGGTTACTGGCAACTGGTTTTTCACAAACAGTACACCGGGGAGCCTTTCGTTGAGTTTCCCTCGACTTGTTCTTTAAGATCGGTCCCGGGTTTTGTTCAACGCCTGCTATTATCAAAAGTAATCTATGTGTAGCTGATGAATTATTGTAGTAGGAAATTGGTCTCTTTAAGCGCTTAGATTTAAAACGCAAGTTTGAAGCATTCTTTAAAAAATATACAGCTGAAGTTAACAAATGTTGTCTATGTTTATTAAACGAGTCAATGCTGTAATCGATCCGGTGGGAGTTTAAGTTCGTCAGTGAAATGCTAATTTCATCAAGATGGCCACCCATTTTCTCTCCCAATGTCAATATATTAAACAAGTGTATCTTGTAAGCTAAAGAATATTGATCATTCTCACAGGATATACCTGGCAGCACAACACTCGCTTGACGTTCATGATAGGTAGACCGTGTATCATCCACACAGGAAACATCATTGTAGCCCGAAACCACATTAGTATCAGTGATCGAGTCAATATATAAAATGCCAAGCGTGTTGATGGCATAAACTGGTGTATACCTGCCATTACACCAACAAAAATATCTTGAATTGTTAAAAGTACGACAGGGTATATCACTGTTTACAATTTGTGTAAAAACATCATAAGTAATCCATATAAATAACAATAATGCCAGCAGCGATACAAACGATCGACCAACCGCCATCACAAAGCTTACAATATAATTTGGTGTTGTAAATACAATATAATTTGGTGTTGTAAATATTGCTCTTTAGTTTAAAACTATCACAAACATCGAGCATCACTTACCATGAATGAAATTCAATAGTGGCGGCTGTTCTCAAAATTCAACCCTACAATAAGCGTTGCAAATAAAAAAAGTAAAACAATATAAACAATACCTTCTTGCTACCGCCATGTTTATTGCCCAAAATTCCGCTACACGTTTTGAAAGAAAACTGCTTTGCTAAAATGTCGCAACTTTGACGGAAAACGTCAAACGCGAAACTGCAGTTTGACGTTAGCGGTACGCCGCAAAAACGCAATGCTAAAGGTCTCTAATAACGTTATGAATACGTCAGCGCCTAGCATTACTTTCGGCCAAAACAACACCTGCATACTAATTACTTCCATCCTGAAAGGCCACTTATGATGACGTCAACATTCGCCACCATTTTTCATACCAATTACTTCCGATCCCTAAGAGCCCTTATGATGACGTCACCCTCCGCTGTCTCTTGCATACTAATTACTTCCGACACCAAACGGACGGGTAGAACTACAGATATGTATATGTTACAATGCAAAGCAATGGACGCTTGTATAACTTGCTCTGGGAAAAGCAATGGTTTTTAAAAAAAAAATTCAAACTTTTAGTACGATTTCATCGACGCAGTTTAAGGCTTCTTAAAAGATAAAAGAATACAAAAAATGTTTCTCCAGGCTACTTTAATTAATCGAATACATTTAAATCTTTATAATATTAACGTATTATTATCAACGTACATTTATTAATTGCATGTGCACCGGTGAATATAGCGTACATGAATGTGGAGAGGGTGAATGTAATTCTAAAAACTGTGATTTTTTTCAAATTTTTCCATTTTATGTTTGGCATCGTTCTTAAATTGTTGCTACAATTTACAATTGTTGTAAATCGAAGACAATGTGCAATTTGGGATTATTATTAATTGTTGCAATACAGATCGTTTCAGAAAAACGCAATTAACTAGTGAAAATGATCTATTGTTAGACTTTTAATGCATATATAGCACTTAAGCCGAATGTAAACAGTGCAAAATAATGACAGGGTACATGTAAATATTGTCTATTATACAGTGTGTGCCAGAAAAAAAGCCTACCCTTTGAAATCAAGCATTTGCTTGGCACGTTCGAATTTGAATATTTTAATTCCCTGAGGAGCCTCTCTATGCTTTCTGTGTTATTTCAAAAGAACAAATTTAATTAACTTGCTGTACGTAAGCATAAAAAATCTCTGTGTGGCTGAGAATTACGCATTCTTGAGCTCATTAGGGAGTTAAAACAACTATCAAATTTGAGCGTTTGACAATGACGCTTAACTATAAAGGTAGCCTTTTTTAGGACACACTGTATGACGCTTCTTTATGCATGTTAAATATCATGCATAATAAATATTTTTCAATAATTTAAGCTCTCGTTGGTCCAACTCAGTGCTAGGCATTGAAATTAGATCATAATTTTTAAAAGTTTACGTAGGGATTTGTACTCCCTGTAGACATGCTATGATATGAAATTAAATGACATTGTTTTCTAATATAATTCCAACAGTAACATTACTACATCATTCGAAATATATGGAGCAATCTATTTTGGTTTTTGTTCATTTACTGTTTGCAATGCTCTTTCGCGAAGACCTGACATGATTTTGAACCCGATTTTCACAAGAAGCCATCGTGGTAGGGACAGGAACAAAAATGCCTAAAATTACAAAAACAATAATTATCTGCTCATGCAGGTTTAAATTAACTTTACGATTTACTTATTAGCACCAGTGTAACTATTTCATGTTACCGTTTAGGTGCATTTAAACTTTAGAATATATATTGATGAATTTAGCTTATTTTTTATATTGGTTCTGATACTGATTTTCTATTATCAATTATAATGCCACTATAATACAATAGCTAAAGATCTGAGCACGAAGAAAGAAATATACCGGCTCATCTTTAAAGAGCATAATTAGTAGATTACCCCCCCCCCCCATAAAGCGAGGGAAGTAATTAGTATTCAAAATAGCGGCGGATGCTGACGTCATAGGGTAATTCTTAAGTATTCAAAATGGCGGTGGATGCTGACGCCATAAGTGTGGCGCAACGGTGATGTAATGCTACGTAAGGTTGCGCGACCTGGACGTCTGCGAGGACATGGCGTTCTTAGATCTGATTGGTTTTCAGTAAAATTAGTTATCCTAACATGCAGAAAGAACAAGTAATGTATAAAATAATGCAGACACAGTTTAAAGTGTTTCGAAATATTTATTGTATTAACAAATTACAAGCGTTTAGGTAGACTAGTTTTTCATAGTTATAGCCATTTTTTCAATTCATTGTTCTGGAAAACGTCCTTGACCTTCTAAAAGCCGTTTCAGCAAAAACTTTCTCTTCTTTACGGCCGCTGCTATAGCTTCATCCGGATCAAACATATTGTTGTTCACATAATCATCTCGGGTCGCCATGCTCTTTTTGTGGATGGGATTTTTTTTCAACGCTTTCATCCATGCCAAGTTATCCATGCAGACATCGCCCAATTCCTTTTGAAAAACAGGTAGAATTTGCGCAAAGGTTTCCTCTTTCGCTTCGCTTTCGTCATGACCCTCCATGAGAAGCGCTTGCAAGATGTCATCGTACTGATCCCGGACCTTAGACGCTGCGTCATTGACCAATGTAGTCCAGGGATCGATTTCCTCATCAGAACAGTTTTCAGTTGTCTTACGAACATCAGAGCAAAATAAGCGAATTTTCAGTTGTACACGACTATTTATACACAACAGCACATCCTAATAATTATGGGAGGAGCATGCAAACAAACCTATTTTCAGAACTCTTGAGGACCGTAAGGGAACCCCTAGGCAACCCCGAGAGCACCCCGAGAGAACCCCCAGGGAACCCCGAAGAAACCCCAACGCTACCCCGAGGGAGCCCCCAGGATACCCAGACTAGGAAGCTCTACTTAAAAACACGGATATACATAGAAATGTTTATGTTTGAATCTAAATCATTTGAGCTAGCAATCATGCCGAGACGATTTCCTCGGCCCTGTCCGGTCTGCGGACGCCCTCATTTGAAAAATCTTAGCACGCATCTTCTAAAAGTTCACGGCTGCTCTTCTAAGGAGAGAAAACCCTATCTTAATCAAGCCAAGGTGTAATCATGGCAGCCCCGCGTCGAAAGGTCTCCGCATATGACCATGTCCTATATGAACGTTGAGAAGCCTGGACAAAAGAGTGTAAGCCAATGTGAACATTCGCCACCCGTAAAAAGACCAAAAACAACGGAACGAACGACAACGTCTTTGGCCACAAAGCCCTGTCCGGAATTCAACTTCTGCCATAAATTCTCACTTTTGGTTGTGGGTCCCACACAAAGCGGGAAACATATTTTGTCCGACAAATTTTGAAACATAATCTTATCGTGTATGAAGAGCAAAAGAGTATTTGCATCTTTTGGTAGTGCAATCAATGGCAAGAATGTTACGAAGAGTTGAAAAAGTCTCTCGGTAAAAGCATCCGATTTAAAAGAGGTGTGCACGAGCAGTCGGAAAATCTGTGGGAAATCAATGCACGGTACAATAATATAATCATCCTAGACGATTTGATGGCTGAAGCGACAGACAGTCCTATGGTATCTCGATTGTATACGCAAGGCCGCCATCGAAACGCCAGTGTTATCTAACTGCTGCAATTGCAAAACATGTTTCCTAAAGGGAAATATAATACGGATATCAGCCGAAATGCCCAGTACTTGGCTCTCTTGCGAAGTCTTAGCGATCGGAAACAACTCGGAATTATTGCAGAACGCATGTTTGACAAGAATAGAGTACACTTTATGAATGCTTATTACAAAGAGACCGATAAACCGTATGGATACTTGTTGGTAGACAACAAGCCTGACACACCACCCGATAATTAAATTCTTGCAGACCTATTTGGGGAATGCTATGCTTATCGCTTCGGTGTAAACAGTACTGAGCCTACACGTGTGGAAACCAAGCCTGTAGGCAAACACAGCACAGCAACCAAAATCACCTCTTCAAGGAAGAAGCCTGTGCAAACCGTCACCTGGTCGGATGTCCCAAACGACGTGTGGTATAAATACACCTTGGGAACACCAGCAGTCCGAAAGATTCCCGAAGGATATGTTATCATCAAAATGTACAACACATCGCGCAACGAAGACCATCAGCCTGTCCGTGGAGGTGTGTTAATCAACGACGAAAATTATTGGCCCCCTCACTTTTAGTGGTGGCTATGGGTGCCCGCTCGATGAAGTAAACATTGTTGTGAAAGAGTAATTGCGAGGGGCTTTTTCGGAGGGGTTGAACAAACGCAGAATATGTGTTTTGAAATATTTATTAAAAAGTTGTTTACAATAATAAAATGTAGAACGTTTGTAATGTTTCAGTTAGAACTGTTCGAATAAAGTGTTTACGATATATGCTCAGTTTTCGAAAACAGAGTTGAGATCATTGATAAAGCTTGAGCATTGCTTTTTTTTCATTTTGCTTCGTGAGTGGTCGGGCGAATTCGTAAAAAGACTCTTTGGGCACGCATTCGAAGTAATTGCATGAATCTTGTTGAGCACAGCAAAAGAATAAACGATCTTTGACGATAGTTTCTTTTTTGAGTTTACGAATTACGCATGTATCCTTTGTTTACTACAGCTTTTCATTAGAAGATGAATTTCTGTTTGATCTATCCTACATAACAAATATAAGCACAGCGTTCCCTGGTTATTTCTAAGTCTTCTCATTTCTTTGAGTTCACGGCATGCACCGTCTACCACATTGTTCAACATCCAGGTTTGTACGTCAACCCTCTGTTTGCGAAGGTATAAAGCAGTCCTCTTTTTCTTTAAATATTCAACTCCTTTCCCTGCCTCTGCCACACACTTGTTCAGGTCATGTAACCGCGATAAGTTCTCCTCCATTAAATTGGCAATCTAAAAGTCTTATCTCTGTGAAAGTAGTAAGCACTATGCTCTCATCAACTCAATATTCTCGTTTTATAGTAAGGATAACTAGAAACCAATCAGATTTCAGTACGCCATGTCCACCCAGACGTCCGGGTCGTGCGACCTTACGTAGCATTACATCACCGTAGCGCTACACTTATGACGCCAGCATGCCTCATGTGCGCCACATCACCGTAGCATTACATCACCGTAGCGCCACACTTATGACGTCAGCATCCGCCACTATTTTGAAAACTAATTATTGCGTCAGCATGCCTCATGTGTGCCACATCACCGTAGCATTACATCACCGTAGCACCACACTTATGGCTTCAGCATGCCTCATGTGCGCGACCTCACGTAGCATTACATCACCGTAGCGCCACACTAATGGCGACACCATCCGCCGCTATTTTGAATGCTAATTACTTCCCTCGCTATATAGGGGGAGGGGTAATCTACTATAATTGTTAGAGCATATATTGAAATTGTTAATTTTGGAGGCGAAATGTAGCTACTAAAGTGCAGTAAATATGGACTTGTGAAGCTTAAACGTTTTGTATGTATTTTGTATTAATTTATTTTTGAGTCGGTTTTCTTTGATGTACCGCGGGTTGTATATAGGTTATTTACCTTGAATAAATAATTAGATCAAAGTTGTGGAAAAATCTCGACAAATTTTGACTTGAATTGTTTAAAGTAAAAAGACTATGTTGGAAAACCTCTTCAAAAATAAATTAAGTTAGTTAAATACCTTGAAAGTCGGGATGTCTTTCTAACTTATTCTAACTCTAACTTACGAACCGAACACAAACCGCATTGAAACCGAAGTTAGCGGGAATTGGTAGTTACACGTAAACACAAACATGTCCAAAATTTGCCAGCTTCGCAAGCCATATTGCCGAACTTCACAGCATTTTGTAACCAAACTCTGTAATTGTGATAATTTTATTAATATGCTATTTCTAGCTTTGCTGATAGATTTCGTTTTTCATGCTTTTACAGTATATAGGTAAAACTCTACTCTATTATGGGAATTTCATATTATTTTTATTTGCGCCTACCTGCAATTCATGAGGCCAATATCCAAAACACCTCAATGATAATCCAACTTTATCTAATACAGGACGTACGTAGACGTCTGGAGCAGGACTAAACAATGCTGGCTGGAGAGAACTCATGTTTGTTGCGACCCACAACGCTAGTGCACTCTACCATATCAAAACAATGCAGAAAACATGAACCACAATATTATTGTTACCAGTATAGCCAGTGGCGTAGCCAGGATTGCCAGATCACTGCATTTTTGAGGCCAAATCTTCAACAATGCTCTTTGTTTTTCTTTGTACTTGCCTTTTGTTTTCTTTGTTTACTTGACTACACTAATGACGATTTGGCCTCAAAAATGCAGTGATCTGGCAACCCTGGGCGTAGCCAGCGTCGATAATTGAGGGGCGAATATTCATGTATCATGTTTTGCATCATTAATTTCTTTTGAAATCGATTGTTTTTAAGGTCTGTGAACACAAATATATGAATATTCGCCCCTCCAATTATCGAAACTGGCTACGCCACTGAGTATAGCAAAAGCGTAATGCATCATTGCTTTTGTGTTGAGATTAACCTAATTAACTGGTGTGGTACGTTCTTTGAGGGATTAGGGACCTTAAGATTTACGACGCGGCAGCTCGACGACGCGGCTTCATAACAAAAGATATTTTTATAGAAGACAACAGCCATGAATAATTTGTGTTCCCACGGGTATTCTCAAGTGCGTAGCCATGCCTAATAGAACATCAAACTGAGAATTATCACGTCCCTTGGGCAACGCGAAAGCATGCTACGACGTGAGAAGCGTTTTTGGAAGTCCAGCTTACAGCAGAAAGCATATCATTTTGGCCAACAAAACTATTTGTAAGTTACTAAAACAAGCTTCGAATGGTTATTAAAACAATCAAATTCCAAAAAGCTTCTTCCTGTACTTACATATTGACACCGCGTCTTCGAACTGGCCGCGTTGTCGATCTTAAGGTCCCTAATGATCATATCATGACGCTTACCCGGAATTAAATGAAGCATAAAATGATTTTGAGGCATTCAAATAAGTCATTTTAAGAAACGAAACAACAAAACTTTAAATGCACTCAGCATTGATCAATAAAAAATGCATGCCCAACAGCAACTGGTTTATTTCATATTTCCCCAAAGCAAAAACTCAAGCAATAAGGAATTATACATTTTTATAACATAAACTACAATTTATTTCAATATTTTAATTCTGGGCAAGCGGGATCATATACTCAGTCCCTAATAAGAGACCTAATTCTTAATGGTGGCTATAGCGTGCGAAAAGAATTGGGAGAAGAACATCAAGATAAGGCCAGTAAGTTTCCTAAAGGAAACACTTAGAGCGGGTGATACTAATTGAAATCAATCTTTGATCGGGCTTATTTGGAAAACTTTAATACTCCAACTTCTCGTCCATTTCGTTTGCGCGATGACGCTTATGAACAAGGTACAGCGTATACAGTATTGTATTAAAAAATGTTCGATTAAATGAAATTTGATCCAAAACTTTCAAATTTTTGTCAGGCCGATTGAACAAATCTAATCATTCACTCAAAATCCACCACAAACGAAAGCTACGCATGGTGATCTCAGTAACCGGGCCTTTACATTACCTAGAATCAAGACTTTTCTTCCATTCAGAAAGTCTTTCGCCTAATTGTACTAGTCATCCACAGATTTGTACACTCTTCTGATTTTTACAGATTTTATACTGTTTTTACACAATTTTTGTACTGTCGTTAGAAGTTTTGCACTCTCTTAATTAAAATGCAAGTAAGCATTTGTACGGGAAGTGGTGGAGTTATCACGATGTATGTGGACACTGGTTGTATAGATTTTTGAATATTTTGCAAACATTTTTGCAGTGTTGTTACAGATTTCTTCACTTTTTTCATTATATTGCTGCTGCAGATGTTTGTACTCTTTTAGAAGAAAATGGACGGTGAAAGACCAGTTACAGTTGACAAACATTTTCTTGCAAACAGTCAATTAAATAGAAGTGATAGTAATAGATTTATGTGTATATAGTGAGGTTTCTATAGAGTAACTGCAGTAATTTTTATCTACTTTTCTATTACAATATTACCTGTACAATGATGCCTTTATCACCGTACTCTATCTCAAGACTTTCAGAAAATTTGTCAATGAAAGCCTGTATCAAAGAATGTTCAGTTAAATTAATTCAATGTACTAACAGGTTTTTTGGGGCAACTATAATAAAATTTTAAAGAAATCAATGTTTACGAAAATGATACTTTTCGAATACCTTTGTTGATGAGTATGCTCCAGTTAGAGGATATGGTGCAACGGCTGTGAACGAGGTTACATTGATAATTATTCCTTTTTTTCTAAAAAAAAACCGGCGAAAAATTTAAGATATAAATCACCCAATTAATATATGTAACAATTATATCCCACGACACATCAATATATTTTTCAGCAAGATTTATATGCTTGACAAATCGAGAAGCAGAATTCGAATGGTCTTGGGGCGCTCTGGTTACTCATAAAGGCGATACATCTATTGGCAAATATTAATTGACTACTCAGGCAAAGAACAGATGAGCATTCACCATAATCACAGAAACTGATGCGTCAGTTAGTCAGTTCCTATTAATTTACAATTAATTAATTGCGATTATTTAAAACATACTCAGACTATTGATAAAATCGATCTGATGCTGAAATAAATGTATACTAAATAATATTGCGGTTAAATTTCAAACTGTTTGCTGTAATGTGCGTACACGCCTTGCATTTTGCACATTCTGCACAACATATTTAACAAAAAACAAAGGTCATAGAAATTACAAAAGCAAATTTATTTATCAACTTTAGAGAATCAAGGTTTAATTTTCAAAACGTGTATCGCTAATAATTTCAAGTATCTCGACTATTTGTGCTTCTCGAATGTTCAATTTATTTGACGTGAAAATCGCACAACCAGTGACGTCATTTAGTGCAATGACAGTATCTTTAGTTATTTAAATCATTGTGGGCACATTCCAGCTGATCTGACAGGCATAATGCTTAATAGAAAGCCAATTCCTGCTTTCAATCTCTTAAATGACGTCGATGATTGAGTTATTGTATTCGCAAAAAAGGGCGATAGAAAAGGGAAGAACGAAGACTTATCAACCATACAAATGAAAGTTAGATAATTGTGTTGAAAGATATTGCTTATGAACGCCAGCAATGGAGGATGGTTGTACATGGATTTAGTGAAGCACAAACGATCTCCATTAGTGGTCTTGGATTATTACTATATTACTGCTTAATAAAATATAAACTGCAACGCAATACCGGTACTATTAAAACGGGAGGTATTAAAAATTGTCTCACCTTTTAACCATTGTGGGAATGATCAATCTTGTAATCTAAAATATTATGAAGAAATTAAACATTAAGCATGCCAACATTGCGCGGACAATAGGAACATGCACAGGGAATGAGACGTTTTAAAACAAATTTTAAGCATTTCTCCTCTCACGTACGATTACACTCTCCCAAGATCCTTACAAAAAGATCACATGCGACATACTTTATTATGCATATAGCATTCCACACTTGAGGGGTAAATTGATAAGTAGCCAGATAATAATTGATTTGCCGTTTGTACATAATTTAAAAGTTTGATACTATGCAGGGTGTGTAACAAAAAAGTAGAAAATTTTAAAACGGCTCTGAACCTCGCGAGGCGACTTGAAGTATGAAGTTTTGTATTAATAAACATTGCTTGGGTACTTGCGGTGTAGAATAAATAAATAGAAAATATGTTGAAACTCAAATGTTTCAAACCCAGGGATGTGCATATTGTTAAATACATTAAAATTAGCTTGCGCGCGAAATTTGAATGCTTAAAAGTAATTTTGAGCTGTTAGGTAAAAAACATCTTATGTGTTTTATTGCTGTTCAAAATTTCAAGAGATTTGGTTAAGTGTAAGCCATTCAAAACGTCTTGCGAACGTATATTTTCTCAATTTCTGAAGGAATGTTCCAATTTTAATTAAATGTCCCTTGGGAGTTGTGTGCAATTTAGATTTAATTGATCAATTGCTTTTCGGTATAAACTATAAAATAGATTGTCCGTTGAAGACACACAAAGAATAACACGCAATGCTTATGTGGGAGAAATGGGTCATGGTGATGAAGTACTCCAATATATAAAAGAATTATTACATGGCAATACTTATGTAATCATAGACTCGTATACAGTAACCAGCGGGGTGCATATAGGCCCGCTTGTAAGCTGAGTGCCCTTGGGATTAAGATTTCCATCAGGCAATGTTAGAGGGGTTAAGATCCCCCTTAAAATTAACCTGTCCAAGGGTTTTAAGATCCCGTTGGACAGTCCCTATAGAATTTTTACAAGGGGTTAAGAGCCCCATAGGACAATGTTAGAAGGGTTAAGATCGCCTCTAACATTAATCTGCCCAAGGGGTTAAGATCCCCTTGGACAGTCCTCAAAACGATTTACACAGACTATAGTAACATTAAAGATGTGTGTCTATGGCCTGAACGTGATTATGGGAGCACTTCAACCCATAACCATATATATATTTACTAACCGTACAACTAACTTATAATTTGATTAAGTGCTATATATATTATGTTAACCCAATTCCATTTTAGTAACTTGTTGGCACATTTAAATTGTGTCCTTGAATAACGTTCATATTCTTCTTAGTGTTCGTGCAGTCCGGTGCATCTTACCATCATCTTCATGCCATATGTGACGCGGTGGGTGGGTGGGAAAATTATTGTAGCAACTCCTATCTCTTGAGAGCTTTTACACAAATTAAAGATATGGCTAGCGAGCATGCATTGTTATCCTAACAAATGGACGGTTTTTATTGGCGGATCAGATCTCGGCCGTACTATTCAGATTTCTCATTAGTCATTTTAAGACAACCTGGCATGATGTTTTCGTGCCCACAGCATGCATAGAGAGAGATTATTGAGCTGATGCTAAACAGCGACAACCTTTGATTCATGCGTGAAATATTACTGGTTAATGTTCTGGTGTTATTACGTTCTTGTACTGATTATCCATGCTGCTATACTGTAACTTGCTTTCACCATATTCCCAGTGGCGGATCTAGCGTAAGTCAAAATAAATTACCACAGCTCGTTCTAGGATATGTTTACATTTTAAAATACCTTCAAAGCAACTTCATTGGTTAGATTTTATTCTTTTGAAATTCATAACCTGTGATATTGTTATAAAGTTATTTTGAATTTAAAATTGAGCTGCTATAATTTATTTTGACTTACCCTGGATCCGCCACTGCATATTCCAGTGAAATATCTTATGTAAGGGACTGGAGGGTGGAAAAAGTTTGTCTATTGACTTCACAAAAATTCTGCCAACGTTTTTCCGGACGTTCTTGCTGTAGGGTGGGTTGAACCAAATACAATTTTGTTGTATTGCTGGGGTTGTAGTGTAAGTCTGCTTTGTAACCATTTAATAAAAATTATACAAATTTCACTTACCATAGCCGTGGACATTACATTGGTATTAACCTGTCTCCATATAAGCTGAAATGTGGAATGAAATTTTATTTTGAGAGCTTTTTAGTGAATTCATTACAAAGCTGAATGATCATGTTGTTACTGCTATGCTTTTACTTTCAGTCAAATAAGTAACGAACTCCTGATTTTAGATTCACTTGTCAGCTAAATTTCGCTATGCTTGACTACCAATAATTGTTTTGGTATTACTTGGGTTTTTTTTACTGAGATTAGTTCTTTTCAGTGCAGCTAATCCAAAACAAGAAGGTACAAATCTGAAGTCACTGCGAACATGCAGTTTGTGATCAGAAATGACCGTTTAAATTTATCTGAGTTAGAAATTCGCGGCGTGTGAATTTTGACGAAATCCTAATTGTTAACGAAATGCAAGACGAGAAATTCGGCATGAGCGTGCGCAACATTAGACGGTCAACGTGAACGAGTAAAAATTGGGTGTGGTTTAAAAGAGCTCACAAAATAGAATGAAGAACATAATTGCTAAGTGAACGTGTCCTTTCCTGTTAAACCACGTTGTCTGTTATATTGTGAATATTATTATTCACATAAAATTGGACCTTTGACATAGTACTAGAAAGCTTAAGCAGACGAGGTTTTTGTCGACGCTGACGTTAGAAGGAAGTAAATCGTTCCTGATAGATGTAGCCTGCGTAGCAGGCGTTTTCCCGTTTCATGCGGATGGTGGCGAGGAATGAAAAATATTAAGGTTTTTGCAAAACGTTGGACTTAACAACCATTGGTCAATCTCGTTAGCGGAAGTGATTACGTCATTCAAATGTCAACAAATACCGGTAAGGGTGTTAATGGGTCGAAAGAAAGTTTTTGTATTTCAGGCTTCAAAATTTAATACATGGTATTTAATATATATATATATATATATATATATATATATATATATATATATATATATATATATATATATATATATATATATATATATATATATATATATATATATATATATATATACACATATATATATACATATATATATATATATATATATATATATATATATATATATATATATATATATATATATATATATATATATATATATATATATATATATATATATATATATATATATATATATATGTGTGTGTGTGTGTGTGTGTGCAGACATGCATGTTTCGGCGTTTACGCCTCATCAGTGCAGCATATATATTATACCTGTATATGCATTAAATACCTTGTATTAAATTTTGAAGCCTGAAATACAAAAACTTTCTTTCGACCCTTTAACACCCAGACCGGTATTTGTTGATATTTGAATGACGACGTAATTACTTCCGCTAACAAGATTGACCAATGGTTATATAAATTAAACCAATTGTATATAATTAAGGTTGTCATAAACCGTCTGTTTTATTACTCTTTGCAATTTTAAAAATTGGTATTAATGTCGTATTGCTAGTAAAGGTAGGAAATATTAGTGAAACAACCACTTTACCAGTCAGGCCATGCAGTGGCAAAAACGAAAAACAGCAAAATAACATTGATTTAGTGATAAAGCTAAGTAGTTTTTTATGTCGTGACGTAGAATTAAAATGCATGCTTTGGCTGTTTAAGGCAAATACAAGAAAGCTTTTTCTCTTTTGCAGAGTCATTTCTAAATGCTTAAACGACAGCCAATCACATTTTAGATTTGAGAATATTCGGTATTGCACAAGGCCAATATTTTTAATTTTGAGCTCATTTTAAGGAGATTTTTTGACTAGATATTTCTAGTCTATTTGAAACATTCGTTTTACAATTACAAATTCTCGACTTCTCGCATCTTGTTTTCTGGCTTTGCGGCGTTCTAACTGATATTTTTGAGGCCATTGGTTGTTTAAAACATCGAGTACTTTACGTTTTCAAAACGTTGAAAACGACGTTTAAATCGACACTATATATTTAAAATCATGTTTCTTCTGCGGAATTTTTGTATTTTTCCTTTTAATTGAATACAAAAAACTCCATGTGCACTTACCAGAGTTTGGCGCATGCGCAGTATAGAGCAGAAATTTTGGCGAGTGAGCCATTTTATACTCCCTAATCTCCTTAATAGATGCTTTCACGTTCGTGATTCCAAACGAGTACGCCTGACACCATCACTCCTCCATCTATAATGACGCGATGTACTTCCAGCCGGCGCACACATTCGCTAAAACGTCGCTTGCCTAAGCCCTCTATTTTCAAACAAAACAAACCACATACATAAAAAATCAAGAAGCCAATCTACAAACTTCCGAGCGCTTAAAGTTTATTTATGCTTGCTTCTTCTTTTGTATATATACATGTATATTTTATTTTCTTTGAAAATTGGGTATCTTTCAAATCCCTGATGTTGTACCAAATGACAGCCATTGCGCACGAGACGATTATTGCCAAATAATGAGATGCATATCAGAAGTCAATCAGAAGTCAGCTTTTTCATCAATTGCTAGCATATTTATCAGAAGAAATATAATCAGAATCGGTTTAGAAATATAAATACCAACCTCAGTTGGTAGTTCATGGAGGTAACCTGGGTGAGGATCGGCACCGATACCAACATTGTTCACTAAAGAATTGTATTTTCAGTAGTGTTACAATTAACCACCGTATATTTACAACCTGTAGCAGAACTAGTATGTTATTGCACTAACCCTATTGATATTATACAACTAAAATCTCAGATGTTTTGGTCCAGACCTCAAAGCGTCATAACACTAAAATCGAATTTTTTGAGTCGCCACCAACTTGCACTAATAAGCTTTTTTAGTGGCTGGTTAGAACAATAAAAGGCAATAAACTACAGAAATTGGTTATCTAAAGAACGAATCACAATCAATAATGACTTTTGTTTTGAAAATCCAGTCACAATGCTTGATGATTTTAGGTTTGTATTTACACATTTTTTAGGATAAAATTTATTTTAATCTTTTCAAGCTGTATTAGATTAATAATACCATTGATTTATCATCGCCAGAAATTTGCGACATTGAGCCCGCGGTATGTCAGCGG
Source organism: Muricea muricata (assembly GCA_963855995.1). Taxonomy (NCBI): domain Eukaryota; kingdom Metazoa; phylum Cnidaria; class Anthozoa; order Malacalcyonacea; family Plexauridae; genus Muricea; species Muricea muricata. The sequence goes on along the minus strand of OY979716.1, from coordinate 97,373,592 downwards.
TGATACAAAATACGAAATATTTAAGCAAACAAAAATACTATACTTTAGATAGGGCGAGTTAAAATAATATCAAATATTTTTTAAATAACGTAATTTATCAATTTTGTATCGATAGTTTTTCATTCTAGTCCAGTTTCTGCTTATAATGTTGTAAAAATAGCTTGTAAAAGTGATCACTAACTTGTTCCTCTCGAAATGCTTCTACGACACGTTTGTCCCTTGTTTAAGACTATTAAATATACTCAAAATGCGCCAAAATGCGATAAAAGATGACCGATTACAAAAAGCGTACAACCAATTTTGACTTTGTTTCTACGGAGTCTTCACGAGAAAACATACCTTCACCCATTGTTGTATGTTTCTTGCCTGAGTTTTAAAGGAAAGTTGTTCCAAAATTCACTTCAAAATACGAACACCGCACACTGTCCCTGAAGCAATGTCTTTGTGCGATCCGAAGCGCGCTTTGGAATTTGTAGAAAACATTTTTCAAGCTTAGACAACGATAAATATTTGACATTTGGTATCAAAATAATCGAGAAAATATGAACTTTTTGAATCTGGTGTAGTTGGAGTCAGCAGATTATTTACGCTCCAGCAAGGAGCACTTTATGTAAGCTACCATGTCCTCTCCCGCTTTGAGAACGCGCGAAAATTAAAGTTGCAAATCCATTTTCGAAATTCAAATGCGTCGTTGCCGAGATGGTTGCTATAAATATTAATAAGCTGTGCGATTTTGCCAAATTACGTGACTGTTTTTCTATTTAGCGTATTGAGGGGGGCAAATCTTTCCGACTTGGTGTTCAACATAAGTGCTTAAAAAGCTGGTATGACCTTAAAAAGGTCGCCGGATATATCGTATGTGCAAATCATAAATGGTTTTCTCGAAAGAAACCATGATGTACTTGTGAAAGAACGCAGTGATAGAATTGAAATTCGCGTTAATCAACTGGAGCACATCGCTTTGCAGCCATTTTGATTTTGAATTTAAGCTGGTACCGCTGCTTGCTTTGCGGGCTCAAATGTCGCAAATTTCTGGCGATGAACGAACGTCAATATTTGCATGCAATCATTTCATATATATTTGACTGCTGTTTATGCATTACCGACCTATACAGATAAAGATCCCTGCATGCTCAAGTATTTTCGTTGTACTACGGCAGTCCCATACCGAAACGCATAAATGTATTAGATGTATCGAAAGCTGTTTAGTACATACCCAACACGCCTATCTCAAAGCCTTCAATTTCTTTTGCAATTGGTTCGTATATTTCATGACCATCCCAAAAATCGACTTGAACTTTTTTAGTTTCAACCTTGTAGTTTTTCTCTATGGAAAAAATACATTGATATACATTCAATGGAATAACACGATTCTTATTGACCTTGCTTGCAAACACCGAACTCTGACATTTTTAAATTAGTAACTCTGTTTCCCCCTGGCAAATTAAGAGATTGCAGGGGGCAACTACAGGCTCAATACGACCCTCAAGACGACCGCTTTAAAAAATAAAAAATGCGAGTGATGTACTGTCCATAAGGGAAGTTGCTCTCAATATTGCCGTTGTTCCTCACATTTGTCTAAACGGCTCTGGTCCCTCACGAATTAGCTATAAACAATTTGAGAGGACACAAAAACTTTATTAACACTCAAATATATTTCGCGCAAATTATTTTTTAATATCGTGCAAGGCTTATTTTGCACTCGCTTTTGTAGCACCAAAACTAAAACTCGATATATACACGAACTAATTTAAATATCAATCATATAAAACTAACCAATTTCAGATGCAACATCATCAAGCTTTGCTTTATTGCGACTTATCATCATGATATTGAGTCCTTTTGCCGCTAACTTGAAAAAAAAATTAAGAGAATATTAAATAATTGTCTCAAGGCCTCCACAGACGAAGCGACAAGTTGTCAACAACTATTTTTCATCGACAACTATATTTGCGATCGACAAACAAAAACGTCGTTGGTACAGAAAAATGTCACCAAATAAACGCGAGGTGTTTTAAGGTGTAAATAATTTTAAAATTTATCGATATTCAAAAATTGTACAAGAGATTCTTTACAGCGTCGTTCAAACATTTCCAGAAATTCAAACAAAAAATTAGTTATAAACGGAGAAATTCAACAAACGTACTGTAACACGTCAGGGTAAAACTATGATTTCACCCTGAACAAAAGTCATGAGCTAGTTTTCTCGATCGGGTTGTTGAAAACGCCAATTCTCAACAGATCAATGGAACTTTCGAGACATTAGTAATAAACTTCTCCATGGGATGAACTAAAATCAGCCAACGTTATTAATTGGGCAAAAATACGGCGATTTTCAGTACACAGTTTCAACATTCTAAAATATAATCTTTTTAGATTTTAGAGGCACTACACATTGTCTTGGGTAATCAGTAAATGTTTGTTTCAAGTTTCTATCATCTATGTTTCACTCGAAATCGTATATACATCGTGAATTACTCAAATTTAAGCAGAGGAGGCACTTTTCTTCAAATAACCATAACAACTTAACAATAACAATTAACAACGTATTTTTCAAGTCAGGGAAGCAGCCCCCAAAAACTTAGAAAAACTATGGTCTGATAGCATTAGAAATAAAAAAATTGTTGTGGACTCCCTAGGCCTTAAGCTTATAATTATCAAGTTGACAACGATTAGCAGTTTCCCTGGTCAAAAAATTACCCTACCCAGATTCACTACGGTCAGGCCACCTTAATAAATATCTATACTGCCCTTTAATGTAGCTCGTTCACCTGTTTTGCATACGCTTTTCCAATGCCATCTGTACAACCTGTAACCACTAAATAAAAAAATTTAAATCATTAACAACTATTGGAAAACCATATAATAGCAAAGTGAAAATTTTTAAAAATCCAAAGCCATGCATGCAATAACTGTAGCAGCTGTGAAGTCATAGCCACGTGGTATGGTGGGAAACGTCGGTACTTTTGCCAGATATGGGGTACCGGCTACTGGGTTATATCATTGAACTAAATAAAACTGGAACGCTACGTCGGGCTGGAAGTGGGAAGCCAAAATAAGATCAAACAGCTTTTCCCGGTCTTTTTATGTACGCAACGAGCGCGGAAGAACAACACTAGTCCGTATTCTGGCGGCAATTTTCGTTCATTTTTGCTGCTATGCTTTGGGGAATACTTTTTTCTCCACATGAATTCAATCCGCTCTATATGCTGAATGAATTCACTTGCTGTCACCACCACACATTCGCAGTTTTTTATGTAATTTACGATCAAACGTCGATACTTTTCACTTAAATTTCTCCGGAAACTTCATGTTATTTACAGTTGTTGTACTAGTTCAAGTCTCTCGGCAGTGGAGTTTAACACGGCTATATGTATTTTTGTATCGTTCTGATTATTGAGTTGAAAACATAGTCAATTAAAATTATACCTCTATCAGCTTTTAAAAATGCTGGCATATATGTGTTTAAATTAGCTACAATGTAATATCGTCTCTATTTGCAAAGATTCCTTTTTTAAAACATCATTGGTTTGGTACTCGCGATTATTAATAGTAAGTTGTTTACTTATAATCTGAAATTATGATTATAGTTTATTTTCTGTATATGCTGTCCGTCATCATTTTTTTAAATACTTTTTTATACAGCTGTTATCATATTTTTGTGGTATGTACAGTCTATTGTACTAATGATGCCATGCTTATAAAAAAACTCCAATAATATATCATCATCTTACTCAAGATTCAAATTTTGTTGTCAGTACAAAAGATATTCAGGTTATAAAATTGGTTATACTTTTTGATTTATTGCTATTAGCTTGGAAGCATTTGCACAAAGTAGAGAACTATGTGAATGTTATACTTTTCACAGTCTAGTGATTGTTTAGTTAACAGTAAAATCAAAATAAAGATCAGTCCAAGTTACTTTATTTATGAATTAGTGCATTGTTTGACGTTGTTACTTTAAAGAATTATTGGTGTTGAGTATAGCTGATTCTGTTTGACCGTGAAACGACATGCGTTCGCTACGCACGTTGGGCTATTCAAAATTGACAGTTGCTAACGGTGAAGCGATTTGTTTCTAAGGGGCAGGATTTACTTTGGAAACGCCAGATAGAAGTCTTTTTGCTATATTTTAAATGTGCTTTGCTGACATTATTATTATTATTATTATTATTTGCGTTCAAGTTAAGTCTCAAGGTTACGGCTTCTTTTACGCATATAACATTGGTTTATGCAGTTAAAATGTTGCCTTTCACATCTCAAACCTACTGTGTTTAAAAAATGACATGCTCTTTGCTGAGCGTGACTTATACATTCTATTTATATGTATTATTGCAGGACCCAACTGAAAAACACTTCAGTGATGTTGGTATCCTGGCTAAATATCATGATAATAATAATGATAATAAGAATTGCATTCATGCATTTTGTTGTTATTATAAACTCAAAACCAGCAAATAGATAGTTTTAAAACAAATAAGCTCGGAAGATCGTGTATATTAGGGGAAAACCTTTATCAGAGGACTTATAAAAACATATCGTAATCGCCTGACGTTTGAGACTCACCTAAATGATAATATCAATGTCAACGAGGCACAGGTAAAATGCGACACAGGTAAATTGCGCAAGGAAAACCCCGCCCCTTAGAAACAAGTGGTTTCACCGTTAGCAACTGTCAATTTTGAATAGCCCAACATGCGTTACGAATGCATGTCGTTTTACGGTCAAACGGAATCGGCTGTAAAAAATAACTATCACGTGATAGTTCTCTCTAACAAATGAAACTTCAGGTGTTGAAGGCAAATGGGCAACTTCATGAATTGATCTGTTTGACATCGCGCAGACGCTTGCAGTAGAAATTTCTGGTACTTAAAGGGGAACTCCAGTCCCAAATAAAGTTAGGTTTAAATGAAATATCGTACCTTTGTTAGATTGTTCCTGGAATATTTCCGTCTAAATGTTTATAGTAAAAAAGAAATTGCTCTCCAAAGTTCGCATAATATTCAAATTTGGGCGCCATCTTGTTCTTTTCCGTGCAGACGCGGATTTGGTCAGCGCCTCATTTTGTGACGTCAGTGAGTGAAATATGCACGGCAAAGCATATTGTTTTTATACAGCAATACAGCATTATTTAGCTTTTACGATGAAAGTCAATCCTTTAAAATCGTTAAGTGACCGTTTGTAGGAATCAAGCACTTCTAGCTCATTAGGTGAGAGTTTAGATGAATTCCATGGAGATCTTTTACAAGCGGACGCAATCCTTGGCTATCAGTTTGAACCTAGACGAGATTCGTACAGTGCGAGTGACGAGTCTGCTGACATCAACGGGTAAGAACGCACGTCGATCGAAGGGGAAACTTCGCTTGTTCGTTTGGGCAACTTAGACTGGTAAATCATCACTTTGTTGGTTGGAATTTTCTTGTTCTTAAATTGTATCAATTTAGTTTAAGTCAGTGGCAAAGTCGTTCTTTATTGACTGTTGTTAGGTGCTCATGTGAACATTGTCAGATCATGGATAGAGAACAGGAATGCGTCTGTTGTCACGAGATTGAACGAATTGCCAGTAAAAACGAGGAGGTTTTTGAACACGTTAAGCCTACAGAACCATATGATTGCATAACTGATAACCCCGGTTTTTATACAGTCTGTTTAGATCGATGGGTGTTGCAAGCTGCTTGGCTTGATCATAAACAACAGTACGGAAGTCGAGCTTGCAAGTTGATAAAATCAATTAAGTCACAATGCTTAAATGTATTTTATATGTCAAAATATGTTTACGTTATAAATGTCAGTCCTGTTTACATAATAATAGTATTTATCTAATACCTATCTAACTATATCCAAATCAATTGTAAACAATTTTAGAAGCCAAAATTCTTGGGATTAGTAAATAAATATTATTTGACATTTTGACCCTAATATATAGTACAAATCAAAACCAGCCTTCCTTTCTCGATTTTGTATTTGCCTCATACTCGATGGTCTGGCTTTTTTACCGTTGTCTCTTGAACCAAACTTAAAAATTGTCGGTATTGTCGACGATATTAGCGTCTTGACCTTTTTAAAACCAGATATATCATTTCAACACCGGGTTGAAAACAATCTTCTGTGAAGTGTGAACTACAGACGAACGTATAGGTACGTGGACGAGGATTCTCTCGACGTATATTTCGTAGCCAGACGCTTTTTAGTGGACCATCTATGATAGCTTATACCTGTTCTTTAGTCTTTTGACTGTAATTTTTACATAAAGGTACAGAACAATGCGGCATTTTGCGTCTAATCGTGTAACTATAAAGTTATTAACACTCGCGCCAATGTATTTTTGAATATTTCCCGCAAAAATTTCACTCATTGACGTCACAAAATGAGGCGCTGACCAAATCCGCGTCTGCACGGAAAAGAACAAGATGGCGCCCAAATTTGAATATTATGCGAACTTTGGAGAGCAATTTCTTCTTTACTATAAACATTTAGACGGAAATATTTTAGGAACAATGTAATAAAGGTACGATATTTCATTTAAACCTAACTTCATTTGAGACCGGAGTTCCCCTTTAAGGAGGGTTGTCACCTGGGCTCCCACCCAGCCCCTGACTAACACAACGCCGAGACTGCTCTAATACATGTATAAATACAAAAAATAATTTCTGAACTAAAATTGAGCCAGGATTCTTGCAAAAGATATTTAGGACCACTCCATTGGTGTGAATGAACCTCCATCCCATATCAATAATAAATCCTCCTAAAAAAATTGAATAGCAGTTTTGCTTTCTGTTCTGGTGAATGCGCAAAACCAGCAAAGGTATTCATGCTGACTCAGACTGACCACATTTAAGAAATCCTGGTAAAAAAATATGAATCAGAATACAAATAGACAAATTTGGCTAACGTCTGTTTGTACTTACTTCACATTTTAAGATCACTCATATGCCTAGTTACTATTATATTAGCTAGCAGCAGCGTGACGGAGAACAAAAGTAACTACGCATTTAGAAGTATGGACATGAGTGAATAACTCGTATTCATCATTCGATTCTTTGTAACTTTTGCCCTAATGTACTCTTCCGCAAACGAGAACAATGGTATCTAAACACTTGAATAATCCAATGTTGGGAATTGGGTGGCAACGGAAAAAACCTTGTTAGCAAAATTTGTCTATGGCATTACTATCTCTTTGTATTGCTTGTATTCTAAAACTGCTCCTATTCCAGAGAATTCTCAAAAAAATATGACCAAGAGCATGTAAGGCAAATAAAGTCATATTGTTTGCATAGCAGAATGTTCAGCCTACATGCTTTAGGCTGATGTCTACAAATTCTATGACATCAATAAACAACATACCGAAACTAGAAACAATATTACAAGCATGAATGACGTGAGCTGAGACCCCCCCCCCCGCTAAAAGACTTAAACTAGTATCATAACGGTAGGTAACGAGAAGTTCCTAGAGGCAAATGGCGGAAATGCAATTAAAAAGATCAATGTTTCATCGTAAATTGCAACAGCTGCGAGTTTCTCAAAGAGACACAAGTGAGTTCGAATTCAGCATATAAAAATCCATACATTCATGCAGAAAAAAATTATTTCCCCAACCATGGCCGTGAAAATCATTTTCTTAAGCGACTTTTCGGGGCCCTGAATACTGACTACAAACAAATTTTATATTTTCCAAAACTGGTCAAAAAAAACTATTTAAGTCCTTTTATTCAATATTTTATTCTAGTAAAACTTGCAGGTAAAGTTTAAATTTAGTTTTGTTTATTTTCTCCTTACAAATGGCAGCTAAAAATGCATTTTTGGCAATGAAATTTTGTCGAAGAATGAAATCTGTTTTGTGTTTTTTGCCGGCTCAGTAATTTTTGTATTTTGTCGCACTTTTCCACACGTTCTGACCATTTTTTACTGAAATGAACTGACTTTTTAATCTACTAAAAATAAATACAGTTATTGCAAAATGAATTTTTTTAAAGAATAAATGCAGGTTTAATATCTGCAACACGGAAGTAGAGAAAAAATACAAAATACTTTTCCAACTACCCTGAATTCATAGTCCAGGTTAATATTTTCGCTCGTTCTTCCACATCGCAAGTCGCCTTCAAAACAAGAAGACATTCATTTCATCAATGCTTTGGTATTAATTATGAAAACATAATTTGCTCTTGAACCAAAAACTTTTCTATCGCAAAAACAACACCGACTTGGCATGTTCGCTCCTTGGAATTACCACGTTGGAATGTCGCCCAGCTGATCTCGCGAGACTTTATGTCCAAACACGCGTGTCTGGACATAAAATTTGGTTTCATCCACATATTACACATTTAACAGAAGGTACCGTTCCAGTCATTTCTACTTCACTGGGTTATACATGACTAAAAGAGCAGTACTCTAGGTCTTATTCTTCTCCCTCCCTCCTTCTCCCTCTCCAACCCAGTCGGTATTGTCCATTCATATCCGCACTAATTTTACAGCTGTCAAAATAACATAGAAGCGAAGATACTAATAGGGGTATGAGGTGATTAGAAAAACTTCAAACAGGTCAGGACCGCAATGCCCCGGACTGCAAGTCGATATACGAGTGAAGATTGACAAATAATTCTGGTTATAAACTTATCCTTTTTGAATTTAAACAACACAATGCAAACAATTCTGAGTAATATAACGCCACTCCTTCAAGTATATAGAATAAACCCAACAGCAGTACGTGCGTAACTAGTGCGTTAATAAAGGTTGTATTCCAATATACTCGACTTAAATAGACTTTCGACTAGTAGAACATGAAAAAACAACACCCTCTCCTCTCCTGCGCAAGACAGTCTGTGCTATGCTGTGAATAAACTTAGTATAGATCTTTTATTACTTCCGCTTTAAGTCGGTAAGTTATGGGCAGATTTGCATGTGATCCAAGTCCATCTCTCTCAGGTCCCTCCCTCAAACTTCCCCGTGTTATTTCGATTTCTCAGAGCCGATGAAGAGATGGACTAAATTAAACCTTGTGTGTGTTGTGTTGTGTTATGTTAATTAGATCGGGATGCTCTCGGGACGAATCTCCTTTGGGAGTATATGGGATTAAAAGAGAGAAGGCGCGAACACGTACTCGTATATTTAGTTAAGGATTCGCTTGTAAGACGGTTAGTAGACACAAATAAAGGTATTGTACTGTTTGTACAACAGTGTGGATGAAACATAAACTCCGAGTCATATTTGACTAACGTCGTAGCGACCTTTTCCCTACACTGAGGAAGTGTAACAAAACGATAGCGATTCATTCAGTGGTATTTTGAGGAATACATGGTATAAGATTATAAGGAAAATAAAAATGTTTGTAATGAGTAATAACCAAACGGAACACGCTCAATTTTAACTACGCTATAGATTTCCCAGCACTGGAAAAAATCACTACCGTGAAGTATGCACGATGTTCGACACAAGATCCAAACTTCATTCTTCAAGCCGCTTTGTGAGGTTGAGAGCCGTTTCAAAATTGTCTAACCTTTTTTATACACCCTGTAGATCAGTCATTTGAAGCACTTATAGGTTTACAAAGCTCACTTGATTTGAATGTTGTCACTGTAAATAATGTAGATTCAGTGTTGTAATCCTCTAGTTTAGGAACGCACAAGCTGCATGATATACTAAACAGTTTTAAGCAAGGCATACCTGTATATTGGTCAACACTACAAAGATATTTTTGGCAGAGATCTTGGTAAACTTCCTGTAGAGTATCGCATGAAGGTAGATCTACTGAACCTTCCAAAAGATGATCCATTGCCTTCTGGAAAACCTCTGATGCCGACTTAACGCCAAAAGGTAATCGACAAAACCAGTATCTACCAAAGGGAGTGTTGTTTTCAACGATGATTCGTAATCCAGAAGGATCTGCCAAATACCACTCGAGGCATCGAGGACTGTGAAAAATTTTGCATCATGAATTCGTGCCGCTACCTCCTCAATCTTTCTCATCGGATAATGCTGTCGTCGAATGGCATGATTGAGATCTCTTGGGTCAATACATAATCTGATTTCATCTTTTCTTTTCTTCTTTACAGGTACGAAAGAGGGCACCCAATTCGTTGGTTCGGTGATCGACTTTATCACGCCTATTTTGACCATTCTTTTCGACTCCGTTTTGACGTTATTTTGTATTACTACAGGAATTATTTTGGTGGTCAAATAACAGGTTTAACTTCAGGATTTAATCACGTGACAAGTAGTCCATACTATCAATAAAGCAATGGTTTGGCGGAGAGAGCAATTTGTAGTGCTAAAGATTTGCTAGAGAGATGTAGGAAAATGGAACAGATATAAATTTAGCATTGCTAAATCAGAGAAATTCTTGAATCGCCTGCTCAAAGATTGATGTCGAGAAGATTGAAGTCTACAATTCCTTTTACTGGTAATTTGTTGAAATGTCAACAATTTGATAGCTTGTTTGTCAAAGATCGTTTGAATCAAAAGCGACTGCAGCAAAAGAAATTTTATGATAAGCAAACGAAATGCCTACCTGCGTTGGAAAGTGGTAATGTTGTTCGAATGCACCTAAAGGTTATAATCAACTTGGTTTCGTTGTGCGTGCTGCAGAACAACCGAAATCATTGTTGGTAAAGTCACAAGGCCAAGAATACCGAAGAGACAGAAGACATCTCTTAGAAGTTCCACAGCAAAACCGTGAACTTATCGAAGGAAGTTTGGATCATGGTATCGACAAAAATCCTGTAAAAACTGAAGAATCCTCAAGTGCTGAAGGAGTAGTGACAGAGAAGTTTTCTAATGCGGTAGTAAGTAGAAGTGGACGTATATCGAAAGCTAATCCCAGATATAAGGACTATCATGCATAATTGAACACTGTATGACGTGAAGTCTAGACTAAATAGTTGCTCTTGTGACCATTTAATGACAATTAAGCTGAACAGTAAGCTTTATATATATTTTATAATAAAAATTGAGAAAAAAAACATTATATATTTAGGTAATTATATTCTTTACATTTTAGGTATACTAATGTTATCATGACTTCATAGCTATTTGTTTATCAAAGGGGCCATGTAGAATATTATATATTCGGTTGTTAAGTAATTTGTATGCATGGTTGCTGTAACCAGTTGAGGTATCTTTTTGTAAATAGCTTAGCTTATATAAGCAAGTTTATATACTGTTTCAAATATATCTCTACATAACTTGAAATAACAACAATAGTTATACATAATTTAAAATATATCTGCACTTGTATTAGTACTAGCAGGCATTCATTTGTCAGCTGATGCAATGCATGCAGTTAAAATAAGGATTTTATTATTATTATTACTATTATTTCTGTCTATTTACCGAAATCAATTTACTTCACAAACCCTAGCACTAGCTTGTTGCTGTGTTCTGAAACACGATGCACATGTGTACAGTTAATTCGTATTTCTTGTCACATGTATAATATATTATCATGGTATATTATTGTTTTTCACTGTTTTTCTTCTTGTTGCTGTTACACTGATATTAGTCAGGGAGGCAGAGGGTCAAAAATGTATGCACACTTACTTTCTCGAGGGACTAATTCTATTGCTGATAATACTGTAGTTTAGATGTCCCTTAATATGAATTCGAATGTTGTTTCGGCAGATTTTTCTTGAGTAATGTGTTAAACATGGTTTTCTGCTTGACTTCAAAACATTCGAAAAGGCGCCATTTTGTTTCTAATTTTAGTACAAGCAACGAGCCCACGATATTTTCGATCAGCAGGCCACAAGGTAACTTCATGTATGCACATTAATACGCAAATATTCATGCTTTCGCATGGGTAGTCATAGCGTTAATGCTCAAAACATTTGATATAATTTATAGTTATTCTGATTCGTGAAATATATATAATTCATTTCTCTTTTTGTTGTTTTAAAAAATTAAAATTTTTCTGAATGACTCAAGCAACTGTGAAACGCAAATAGCCAGACGAACCCTTGTCACGCAGCCATGCCTATGCTCATATGTGACCGGTCATAAGGCGGGAGGCGGGGGGGGGGAGGCACTGGCTGGTGCAATTAAAATATGATATCCTCAATTTTCTTATCCTCACCCACTCTGAAAGTCTATGAACAGTCCCTCCCGCTTTCTGCCGTGGTGATGTATCAACTAGAAAATTATATGCTAACTTAACTGATCAGTTCCTCCCTTCTGCAACCGTAACCTAAATGAATAGCTCCTAAGATTTGCTAATGTGGCGATGTCAAAAGTTCACCTTTCAAGTTCCTGCCTGATGATGTATAGAGAAGAAAATTATATCACCATCTTCCTTTCATCTGTAGTGATGTCTAAAGATGATTATTCTTCCTTTTTTCTGCCGTGGTGATGCTTAAAGAACTTTAATACTTGTAATAGTCCAAACACAAGTAGAAGGACTTCCTTCGAGACAGGTTGAAATACGAGGTGAAGCCGAGTATTTTTCAATTAAGTTGGCGAATGTATATTTTCAGAATGCATTGCAGTCGGAAATCATTTACATAGGCGTACGCGCCAGGGAGGCTGGGAGGGCTGCAGCCAACCCCCCCCCCCAAAAAAAAAATGAAAACTGTCAGTTTTTCGGGGAATTTATTTCCAAATTTCGGGGAATTTGGACGCTGAGACACTGGCCATGGAGGAATTCTGGAAACAAATGACAGCCCCCCCCCCCAGTTGACAGAGATCCCGTACGCCTATGTCATTTCGCAAAGCACATTAAACGTCTGTTGAAGGGCAAGCACAAGAGAGGAGGTTATTTTCTTTGTGTTGTTAAAGTTTTATATCCCGGGATATTTTCCTTGGCATTTTTTTCAGTCGTTTTTACTCGATGTCCGCAATGAATGCTGGTAAAATGTAAATGCTGCTTGATTTACGGTGGTGTTATTTCCCTTAATGGACAGCCCATAACTACCTACAGTTCGATTGCTACGCACCAGACCACTCGGGGAACCTGCTCGTTTGGTAATTTTTCTTTCGACAGCACCACGGTTAAAATAAGGGAAGTAATGTTAATTGAATAATGTTGTTTGGATATGACCACGGCGGACAAGGAAGGAACTCTTCATGTTACTATATTTTTTAATTATAGGGGGAGGGCCGATTCAAAAATGGTTCACTAATTTTCATGCAAAGGGAAAAAAGGTGGTAATGGAAAATCATTTATACTTTGTACTGAAATAATTTAAAACAAGAATACTTAAAGAAACTAGAGAACGTTCATTAAAATTAAACAAACAGCAGATAACCTCACCTCCACCGCTACTTGATCTCTTGCTCCCAATAAAACCAAAATAAATCTGTTACAAGGGGGGGTTATCAAAAAGAGTACATCATTTTAGGTGATGATAATATATTGAGCATACCATATTTTAACTACAGCAGCTGGTGGGTTCCCTTAGACGATCGGTCACATATGAGCAAAGGCATGACTGTGTAACAATGATTCATTTGCCTGGATATTTGCGCCTCACAGTTGTTTGAGTCATTCAAAAAATTTTTAATTTTTTAAAACAACAAAAAGAGAAATGAGTTATATATATTTCACGAATCAAAATAACTATAAATTTTATCAAATGTTTTGAGCATTAACGCTATTACTACCCATACACGCTTGGCAAAAATGTATGCAAAATCGCCAATTCAAAATGTCCCAATTTTTTGCCGTCCGTGCGTAAATTAACCGGAGACTGGTGACTAATGTGTCTTCTTAAATTGCGCAATATTTCGAGCGGTGCTAGAAGTTTAGGGTTGTCGGGGAGTATAGGAAACCTAGTGAATTTGAAAGGGGGAATTACGAGGATAATTTTGATACCAAAGTTGCTATGGTTACGTTGTTTCCCTTTCTGTGAACGAATTTTGCTTCGAGGGTGCGTGCGCGAATCGGGTGAATTGCGAATTTTAGAAAAAATTCGCAATTTTCGGCTAGTTATATCTTTTTGATTTTTACTCCGATCGTAGAAATTTTTGCGTATTTTTAAAGTTAAGATGGGAACTTAAAATCGTATGTTTTTTGTTTTCAAAGTTTTGTTTTATAAAGTCATAAAAAAAGGCATGTTTTACGGGTGATATCTGGAACTCCAGTAATAACAATTGATTGTCTGCACACATATGAAGTAGAGAAACGGATATAAAGACTGTCAAAGAAAGCAAAAAACAGAGGATACTGGATAAATCATTTAGATTAAGAGGTAAATAAACTGTTGGGTGTTATTTATTGGTAATCAGGCCCATTTTCTGACAGATTTCTCTTGTATGACTATATGTCTATTTGTTTGTACTTTGTACATTTAGGCAAATTATATTTTTACGTATTGTTTCTATTTTAAAATACTGGCCTTCTACATTTGGTAGTAAATACCTACGAGACATTTTTCCAGTTCTATGGTAGTATTACAAAGTGTTTCAGCTCTTTTTTGTATCATGTAAAGAATTCACGAGTTGGCCAATACATTTAGTTTTATTATATATAAAGCGACAGAGTCTGTGATTGAGATGTGTGTTGACACTTGATTTCCAAATGTGCTATTAAGAAATCATGTCATCTTATGTTACTACCTAAAACGGGGAAAGGGTCAGATTTGTTTTTAAATACACTGCAGCAGCAACATGGAAAATTCATCCTGTGTGTGTGTGCTTTTATTAAAATCACACTGGCAGTCAGCTCATCAATACATTGCATCTTGATTGCTGACACACCAGAGTGACACTGGGTTTGTCTTCTTTAGGTCATTATTTACCTGACTACATCAGCTGGCAGCAAAAGTCTTTACCACAACCTATGTGTGCTCTCAATCCAAGCAGGCCTTTGCCAGCCAGTTCAAAGAACAATTAATGAAATACTTGAAAGGGCAATTTCATAGATATAGCAGCACAAAAGTTCTTTTGATGTGCTCCAATGCATACTGTTATATTATTTTGCCTTTTCTAATGTTAAACAATATTACTGAATGAGGAAAAGTGGGCACTGTATTTGGTCAACAAATAAAATTAATAGCATGTGAGGCCTTTGCCAGCCAGTTCAAAGAACAATTAATGAAATACTTGAAAGGGCAATTTTATAGATATAGCAGCACAAAAGTTCTTTTGATGTGCTCCAATGCATACTGTTATATATATTATTTTGCCTTTTCTAATGTTAAACAATATTACTGAATGAGGAAAAGTGGGCACTGAATTTGGTCAACAAATAAAATTAATAGCATGTGAGGCCTTTGCCAGCCAGTTCAAAGAACAATTAATGAAATACTTGAAAGGGCAATTTTATAGATATAGCAGCACAAAAGTTCTTTTGATGTGCTCCAATGCATACTGTTATATATATTATTTTGCCTTTTCTAATGTTAAACAATATTACTGAATGAGGAAAAGGGGGCACTGAATTTGGTCAACAAAAAAAATTAATAGCATGTGAGGCCTTTGCCAGCCAGTTCAAAGAACAATTAATGAAATACTTGAAAGGGCAATTTTATAGATATAGCAGCACAAAAGTTCTTTTGATGTGCTCCAATGCATACTGTTATATTATTTTGCCTTTTCTAATGTTAAACAATATTACTGAATGAGGAAAAGTGGGCACTGAATTTGGTCAACAAATAAAATTAATAGCATGTGAGGCCTTTGCCAGCCAGTTCAAAGAACAATTAATGAAATACTTGAAAGGGCAATTTTATAGATATAGCAGCACAAAAGTTCTTTTGATGTGCTCCAATGCATACTGTTATATATATTATTTTGCCTTTTCTAATGTTAAACAATATTACTGAATGACGAAAAGGGGGCACTGAATTTGTCGACAAATAAAATTAATAGCATGTGTCACTTGCTGATTGACATAAAAATTCTTTCCTTCACAATTAATCATGTGCCAATAAATTTGGGCCCATTTACTTGCATTGTACAGTACTAAACAATGGCCAGAAATAGATCAATTTCAGTGGATCAAAGAGGTGGAAAGGGGAGGGGGCATTGTAGAATAGCCTAACTCAAGGATCTGTCAACACAATGTGTGTATAGAATTGCACTTTGTAAAGCTATATAGTGCTGCCATACTGTTCATTATTCACTCTATTGCTGTACAAATTTATTTGTGAATGTTATGATCTTTCACCATAGTTGATTGGCAAACCCAATCTTACTTTGTTGTTTGAGCCCAATGGATGATAAACACTCACTTTACTTGTCAAGGAAAGAGTTTTTATCTTGCTTATGCATACTAAAAGTCCAAACCAATGAGAATACAAAGTAAACTAAAACAGTAAAAGATATTGTATATAATACATAATATATAATTGAAAAATAGACCAATTACAACCATTACATGAATTACTGTACACTAAAAGTATTGATTATAAACAAAACACTTGTACATCCTGATACCTAATAAATTAGTTACTAAACAGTACATAATAGATAAAAGTCTGAGAATTTTTCCATAATTGTCTGATCATGTGTTGAGTTTGGCGGGCAAGGGGAATGGTTGGGGAATAGCAGGTGTTATCCACATTTATTGCACTAAAGTACTAAAAAGGAATGAAGTAAGGAAGGTCATTAAGAACTTCCCACTCACTCAGGTTTCTTTTTCCCTTGAGCATTGTTACTTGCTATAACATCAGAGTTCTTGTATTATCAAAACATCTCACACAGCACAAGATTACTGTGTCTATTGTCCAACCATACTGTTCGTATGCCATACGTACATTTATATAATATTTCATATGTAATTGCGAGGATGAAAATGGAAAGCTTCCTTGCTTTACTTTATATTTTGATGGCTATACTTTATAATGTATAGGTAAATTTTGTTTACAAATTCATACATGTCATTTCAATCCTACATTTTATGACCCAAATGCGCAATTCAGCGAGCTATTTCTTTTCATGACTGCTTTTCGAGAATACCCAACAGGTAAAAACTTGTAAACAAAATTTTTTTTCCACAAATATCCTCAATAGATATTGCTAAAACTTGCACATTATATTCAGATTCACTTCAGAATACAACCACAGCAGTCTTCACAGAAGAAAAACGTGGCGTAGCTCACTGTCACACCATAGTTCATCAACAGTAAAATGCTCACAACTGATGTACCACATCTCTTCTATTTAGTTTCACCAAATTTTGTATCATTTGCCAAAATATTGGGTTTTATTCTTTATTGCGTTTATAGCATAGATATAGGAGACCTAGATTGCTGACTGTGGTAGAATTCATAAGGCATGCGCGTGGCAACTATGAGCATTCAAAATGGCGGCTCAACCGGGCAAAAATCATAGAGTGGTATAGGGGAAAACCATGTTTTTTGCATTTTACGTCGTCCTACAGCTTCTGATCCCGTCATAACACATTATTTTGGAAAGAGCTAACTGATGCGAAGGTTTTGAATGTATATTTGTACAATTTAAGTTCATTAAAGTCGAAATAATCGATCGCGAAACGTTTTCTGAAGATCATAGCATTTGGCCGGTTGAGCTGTTCGAAATGTTCGAGACAATTTGTTGCAGAAAATAAAGGTTTGGGTTCTTTGGGTACTTTTTTTCTTAAGGATCTAGGTTGGAACATAAAACAGGGAATAATATTGTGAAGTTTCAACCTATTTTGCTTGATTTATCTGGTCTACTACTCTGCTGGTTTGAAAACTCTGATGCTTTGTTTACTATGACCTTGCTGCTGCAGATGTGTCACGGAATCTCAAGTCCATATGGCCTAGACTGTGAAAAGTGATGAAACAATCAGGTTTTTATTGAGAGCTAATGCCAGAAAAAGTTTTCAATGCATTAATTTGAAGTAACTAACTAATTTGTGTATAGTATAGCTATGCATTAAATTGTTAAAGTATCTTAGTTCCCTCCCCAAGACACCTGATTGATTTTTTACAGTCCAGGCCATATTGATTAGTCAGTCATTGCCAAAAAGAATAAAGCTATTCAGCTTTCGCCTCTGGGATGGATTTCCTTTGCCAAAACAAAGTTTGAGTAAAACCTCTGACAAGACAATATCAATGTGTTCATGGTCTTAACAAGGTGGAAAGGATAATCAAAAATAGATGGGATGGCATCTTTTTCAGATTGGTCTATTACTTGCTCTCCTGTAATATTAATAAAGTTGTCAGGTATAAAGTGTTTCTCATGCATGCCAGACTGAATATTTAGTTGACATCCACTCTGCCCATTTCATTGCTGTTATTCAATTTGTTACATGCTGGGATTGGGAATGAGAAGTTAAAATAGTGCAAACTTAAGGGAAAGATGTATTATTGGTTCACTAATGTGAACAAAAGTCTTTGACAGAATTGTTGCATGATGTTCAAAACAAGATCTTATTTGGTCTAACATTCTTTGCATAATTAAAACTGTAAATAGTTTTATATTATGGTATTATATGTAGCCAACAAACTCAAAACTACATTTTGTTGTCATTACAGTATTTACAAAACATGTTGTTTTTATGCTATTGAAAGCTTTGTTATTTTATTGTCTTAAAGTGTACTTTTTATATGATTTATTGTCTTAAACTATTCTTTTTATATGAAGGATATATGGTGTACAAATGTACAGTATTATATAGACTTAATACTTATGGAAGGACCTGGCAGTTATACCATGGATAGTAGGTATATGAACAATATTTTATTATTCATAGGTATATGCTGGACAATATTCAGGCATGCTTATACATGGGTAGTTAAAAAGCAATAGATATTTTATTATCCATAATATATACTGGAAAATATTCAGATATTTTTGGCATGCATTGCCACAGCAGAAATTTCAGATGAAAATACTGTATTTTGGTCGAAAAAAACGATGAAAGAACTAAATAAACAGTACTAGATCTTAGAATAACTAGATATATATCTCGTTACGTTGGAAAATCTCGTAAAAGACCGAAGAAATTCATAGGAAATGAAAACAGGCCGACAGGTTCGCACGCTTTTGATCTTTACCCACCTTTGCCCAGTTGTAAAAATGTAAAATATAAATTGCAAAATGTACTAATTATAACAAACATACATTCAAAACCTTCGCATCGGTTAGCTCTTTCCAAAATAATGAGTCGGAACGGGATCGGAAGCTGTTGGACGACGTAAAATGCAAAAAACATGGTTTTTCCCTATACCGCTCTATGATTTTTGCCCGGTTGAGCCGCCATTTTGAATTTTAAAAAATTGCCACGCCTGCTGCGCCGAGTCAGCAATCTAGGTCTCCTATATCTATGGTTTATAGCAGTGGTTCGCCATTTTGAAAGAATAAAGCCAATTACTTCATCTAGGCAGCGAATATTGGATATTTTGACTTGAATAACCGCTGGATATGCAAATCGCATATTGGCGATTTTGCATGCATTTTTGCCAAGCGTGATACGAAAGCATGAATATTTTGCGTATTGATGTGCATACATGAAGTTACCTCGTGGCCCGCTGATCGAAAATATCTTGGGCTCGTTTCTTGTACTAAAATTAGAAACAAAATGGCGCCTTTTCGAATGTTTTGAAGTCAAGCAGAAAACCATGTTTAACACATTACTCAAGAAAAATCTGCCGAAACAACATTCGAATTCATATTTAGGGACATCTAAACTACAATATTGTCGACAATAGAATTAGTCCCTCGAGAAAGTAAGTAAAATTCCCCCTGCCTCCCTGACTATATTCTATATAGACCTGTACATCAGGTTCATCAATAATTTACAATAATCAAGTCTTTATTCTTTGGTTTCCCATGACGCTATACTTCAATTACTCTAAATCGATACACAGCAAACGGGCCGGAAATAATTTTTCACTGTATATGTTGACCTTGTGTTTGGCAGCAAATATGACTTAAGAAATTCCTGAGAATTGTTCACACCAGTACAGAATAATTATCAATAAATTTTGGGGTTGGCCCCCACTGAAATTTATTGCAAAATGCTCTAGTGAAACCCAAGGCCCGTAGACGATGCCGATGGCGCCAAGTGACTACATTGTAAATGGAACTGTACACACTGTGTACCGTGAGAGTAATACAGGTTTTCTGCGTATGATCAGGAACAAAATATTATTGTAAGATGTAGTAACCCCTCATTGCTGTATAAATGAAAATTCTTATATTTTATGCGTTAGTTTTAAGAATTCAACCATACATAGTGGCGTACTGTGATATGTATTCTTTTAACACACGGTACAAAACTGTGTACCGTCTGAATTCTGACCAATCATAGTACATATTTCATATTAACTGTACGTCAAGCGCAAAGTTCATGTATCATCGCATATTTTAGTGGCTGAATTAAAGTAAATGCATAATTTTAGTATTTCTCTTAGGATATACTTTTAATACACATATCGTCGAAGCTCGACATCTATAAATAACTAGGAAAATGAACTGCTATTAGAGCGCAGCTAAAATGATCTGTCCATTTAAAAAATGCATTTTGCAAGGAATTAACACTTTATAATCTTGCTGATTGAATATTCCTGCACGGAAAACCATTCGGTAACCTTTAATAATAATGAATACTTCTATTGGTACACTATTCCGCAACTGAAATGAGCGAGTGGCAGGTTTGTTGAATATTTGGTCGAATCTTGTGTCGATTATCGTGCATACTTCACAGTATTGATTATTTCCCAGACGGAGAAACATCGAACATACTACTGAGAACCTTGTATGGAGCAACAGATTCTGCACAAAGCATGATATATATTTGCATGGAAAACATTTGAAAGTGCATGGAGTTGGTCAATTTCCACGGAGCAGCAACGTACGAAGCCGCTTGTCCCTTGTACAGAGAAAGCGTGTAACTTGTGGGCCACCGTAGAGGCCCAATGTAGAAACTAATTTCCGCCGGCAAAATTGGATAAAGCTGAAAGGCTCAAGCATAGACCGGCAGCTAATTAATCAGTCAATAGATATATATTATTGTGGGTCGTTAGTAATCGGTGCCTAAACGCTGTTGTGGAATTCCTGTCATATATAGATTATAATGTTGCAATGTTCTATATGTATTGTCTTGTGTTCAACGTATTTAAAACTTACTGGCGAAGCTAATAAACAAATGTATATTTGATAGGTATGTGCGTATAATACCTGCCCATTCGCCGAACTGTGTGAAATTAATCCTGCCTCCGCATAATGCCGTATATGTTACTCCCACAATGAACTGAACAAATTTCAGCAACGAATAAAACATAAATATTAAGCCGATAATGCACACCAAGTACATTTTCAAACAAAATGTGTTAAATTTTGAAGCTTCCTGCATGAGTGTCTGCGGTTACATGCCTGAGAAGCTGAATGCTCAGAAGTATATAAATTGTTCCAAAAATTCCTCAGTATTTTCTAGTAAACTTTCCTTACAGGTCACGTATTGTTTACGACTCTTAAATATGAGCTCCAGATAACTTGAATGTGATTGATCATGGATTTCCGGAAACTAATAGATTCATATTTTGTCATGCAAGTTGAGCTTTATGAATGAATGGAATATCTTCAGTATTACTTGCAGCAAAATGCTGCAAGTAATACTGAAGATAAACTGTAATGACAGATCCTTTACGTCGTAATCGTTAATTTCGTTTTTTAATTTTAATTAAATCGTAAATTTAGGTTAATTTAAATTTAAAAATACCAATGACTTTCAGCAAAAAAAGTATTCGGTCATCATGCGGCGGTCTTCTGTCAACGGATTAACTTAAAGTAAAATCCGTGTTTATATTAAGGCCGAGACAGACCGCGGACGCGGTTTGAAAACGCGACACAAATTTTCGATTTTCAACGTCCGTTAACTTTAATTCTTTTCTTTTTTTCTCCAGTCTTCGGAAGGACTTCAATAATTTAAGCTATTTGGTGCACATATCTAGCCAAATTTCCGTTGATGGTTTTATTTGCTTTTAAAAATCAAAAATCTCGTCGCGTTGGAAAATCCACGAGATTTGACGAAGCGAAAAACCATTAACGAAATGAAATTTTGCTAGCTATGTGCACAAATAGCTTAAATTGCTCAGGTCGTTTCGAAGATTGAAAAAATATAAAACTTGTTTAGAGAAACATGACGCTAAAAATAGAAAATTTGCGTTGCGTTGTCAAATCGCGTCCGCTCTGAGTGGCCCTTAGATAATGAGTTAACCAATGAAAAATTGCACAAAATCGGAACGCAGCGAAATAAAATAGATTATATCTATTAAACAAAGAATTTTACTGTTTTTTTTTAAATTTTATACCAAAAATAAATAAGACTGATATTCTATATAGACATGTAGCAACATCAGGTTTATTAATAATTTACAAAGATTAAGTCTTTTATTCTTTGATTTCACAAAACATTATAAATTTCACCATAGTTGAACATTAAATTGATACACAGTAATTGAGGAGAAGTAATTTTTCCCTCTAAGTGTTGACCTTGTGTTTGGCAGCAAGCATGACCTGGGCAATTTCGTGAGAACTGTTTACTCCTGTAAAGCATAATTAGCAATCAATTTTGGGCTAACCCCCACTGAGATTTACTTCCAAATGCCCTAGTGAAAACCAAGAATAGCAAATTTGATTCCTTTATCCGCACTTGAACACTTGCACATTTAACCACAAGAATGAAACTTCTCATTTTGCAAAATGTTCTTGATATAACTGTATTAAATTCAATACAACTTTACATGATTAGGAATCAACATGATTGTCGAATTGAGCGTTGGATTGGGAATGAAGACAAAATTTGGATGAGCTCAATCTAGAAAGAGTTTTATGTCGATTTATGTAAGCACCTCTCAAGACCGGTCTACTTCTAATTCTTAGAATTACAATTCCACTGAATTCTTCTTCCACGATAAAAAACGTCCCGTCGCCAATCAGGAGAAATAAGTTTAACTCAATACGAAATCCAAAAAAGTGAAATTATATTACAATGGAATCATTCAGGGACAGCGATATCCATATTTTGCCATAATTTCTTCTGGTGATCTTGATTTGCTCACGTGGAATTAATTTGACTTCATTTGCATGGTACGTGATTCGCGCGTGGGCACGTTTGCCGCCAGTTATAATCATCATATTTACTCTTGACACTTTTTCTATGATTACTAGTTAAACATGTACAATACTTGAACAGGTTTCTCCATTTCTTATAGGTAATTTGTATTTCATTAAGAAAATTTGCTTGACGAAAAATATGTGGTAAAAATATATGCTTCGCACATTTTAACATAAGATTAAATTCGTTATCCAGCAGCAAAACGATCAGTGTTCATTAGACGCCTTATACGATCTGACGCCACGTTCTTAAAATCCTCCCAAAAACCTTCTTTGCTCTTTGACGACATGCACATGTCCACGTGTCAAGTGGGATCTATTTCCTTATCGTTTCTTCTGTCTTATCTTGTCTTCCCTTTTTGTATAAGTTCATGAATATTTATTCTACCTAGAAAACATTTGCAAATTGTGGCAAATATTTCTCAAACAAAAGCTAACACGTATATATATATATATATATATATATATATATATATATATATATATATATATATATATATATATATATATATATATATATATATATATATATACATATATATATATATATATCTGCAGCCATGCATGTTTCGGCGTTTACGCCTCATCAGTGCAGCTTTGTACATACTCATATACATGATGACTCGTATATATCTATATATCTATATACGTTGCGAAATATTTGTTTAGTTTTCCTACGATTATACGTGAGATGCAATCATCCAAATCAAGCAAAATTTAGCTATATTTGAATAATCAGACTTAAATCAGAAAAGAAACAAAATTCCGCCATTAATGTGCACGTAAAATTTTTATCTTAAATGTAAATTGTATATACACGTGGAAGGTAAATTGAAATTATTTTATTTCAAACATCCATGCCAAACTATTAATACCTAAGAGATTAAAGGATGTTTTTTACACCAATACTTTTTTACTCTTACATTACAATACTTTCACAAGTATGCAACAGGTTGTGATCAGTGAACTGTAATACAGCTGGAACGCTAACTCAATACAAAAGTTCACTTAATGGGTGAAGCCAAGTTAGTTTTTCTGCGTTTTGAGACGAAATACCAAACGCCAAAGATCGGACCATATATCAAATTGAAGCTATTAAAAAGTTACATTTAATATAAAAAATTCAAAACTTTAGACAAAAAAGAAATCCCTAAAAAATATGAAAACATCTTCAATTTTAAAAAATACGGCTGATTTCGCTTCAATGTTTAAGGAGTTTGTTTTTCACCCAAGGCCTCAAAATTTTCACACCAAATATAACTTTTTAATAGCTTTCATTTGATATACGGCCCATTTTGTCACATTTAGTATTTCAACTCAAAACTCAGAAAAACTGAATCAAATTGGCTTCAATTTTTGCCCCTGACTTATCATTCCAGTTTTCTTATAGTTCAATGGTTGTGCTATGTGACATTTAGAGTCAATTGCCGTAAACGAGAGACTTATGACAGATAAAGCCGCAGAGGACATGCAGCGTGTTGGGACTATAAATTCAGAATTTTGTGACCTTCAACTAACTTAACTTATTTTGTGGTGAGGTCTTCTAGAAGAACCTTTCGACGTCAAACAATTGAAGTCAAATTTATTTGACGTAATTCCACATGTCTGTTCTAATTATTAGTCACAGGTATTTATCTCTGAAGACAGTATAACAAAATTTAAATCACCTGAGTGGAGGGCTTGACAACACGTACAGTGACGCAGAATTCAAAGCGATGTTGTTTGTAGGATTATCAAAATTAGATTTATAGTATATTTTGAAGATAACTGTCTTTGTATGACCAAGATTTGGACAGGATACATAATTTTTTTTTACTATTAGCAGACCAAGGACGCTCGCGTACGACATTTCAGATTTTGGGAAGAAAGAGGGTCTCTTCCATTGTGTCTTTATTTAAAATTTCGACAATTACTTGAACGAATCAACAATTACGCAAACGAATGCGCTGGAAAGCACATTTTTTTCTCAATCCTACAGACATCTCAACAAAAGAAAAAGATGGATTTAAATCTAGAAAGTAGCCCAAGCAAGTGATAGAACTAAACGTTTTTGAAGGCGATATGCTAAACATGATCCAAAACATCAAATTTACTGTAAACCTGTAAAGTGCGCCTTCCAGAACCAACTGAGAAATGATATGACACGCTTGGCATAAAATGACGCGAAATCGGCCAAGTTCGTCATTCATTTGATTCAGCGGTTGTCCGCAACAGTGTAGGAAAATTCAATATGGCGCATTTAATGAGTGGAAAAAGGAATGTTTTCGCGATTAAAAATTTTTGTTAGATTGCACCCCAACTTTTTCCCGAAACTATTCAAGCATGTTGTGAATTTTGTTTGCACATTGTGAGTCGTACTGTTCTTTATACATTGAAAGGATGAATGGCTTATTTGTCTCGTAAAGGAATTAATATAGATTTATTGGACATCGTATTTTGAATGGAACTTGTCACGGACTCACTGGTTTGAAAAAAGCGTATAAGGGACATAAAAATTACTTGTTTCAGAGGAAAAGATTACTCACATGCTGGCAACTGAGGATACTTTCTTCAACTGATTTAAACGTGGAAAAGGAAAATTAGATCGGCTTTATCCAGATACTTTATCACTCCATTCACTTGATGTATCTCAAGTGCTTTAATATATTTTATTGTTAGTTTAGCTTGTATATGAACTTATTGGCCAGGTTTGACTTTCTCGTTGTTACATTATTTGCCTTGCTTCTAAAAAGAATTTTTAAAAATTTGTTTATTGCTATAATTAGGCCAGGTCAGCATATTGCATTTATAGAGCTCAAGATCTGTCAGTGTGTAGATATATCAGTGTTTTATTTATATTGAATAATGTTTTGCTTATTTATTGATGAGTGAATATGTACAAACTAGAGTTGAATTGTAGCTGTCACTATTTAATAAATGAATAAAATCACCACTTCAACAATGTTTGTTGCTTTAACATCAGCTTACTCTGTTATTTTCTTGACCACTTACCTATCAAGTAATAAACTAATGATGTTTGGTCAGTAGTTAGAAGAAAATGTGTACTCAAAATACATTTTGTTACT
This sequence comes from Muricea muricata, assembly GCA_963855995.1. Classification (NCBI taxonomy): domain Eukaryota; kingdom Metazoa; phylum Cnidaria; class Anthozoa; order Malacalcyonacea; family Plexauridae; genus Muricea; species Muricea muricata. Next base: position 97,347,535 of record OY979716.1, on the reverse strand, counting down.
TCACCAAGTCTAATTCTACACAGCTAAATTTGTATGGAGATGGTCCTGGGCATGGAGTCCTCTTGCAACTCTTACTCAAATATTGCTTATACATATTGGTTGCAAAACTAAAAGGTTAGTCAGATATATCTCTGGCTACTGTGCACAAGCATCACCTTGGAATAGAATATCCTAAATAAATGTGACACACATGTACAGTAAAACAGAAAAATTGGGCGCATGCCCTTACCTCATCTGTTGTCGGACAGTGAAAAGGTGACAGCTTCTATCATTCCAAATATTGAACTAAAGTCATGTGCATTTGTGCAGAATTTATAGCTTGGACACTAAATCATTGACAAAAAGAACCTATTTTTGTTGTTAGCCAAACTTACTCTATTGATTTCTGCCTGATGAGGTAACTAATGATATTGGACATAAGATTAATGACTTGTAAGTTTGGTAAATATCTTTCTTGTGTCAGACAGTATATGTGTTGTTTGGCAAGCAACACATATACTGACTGACATGATTGGAAAATATTTGCCAATTTGATTTTAAATGTAGTTTAGCATTAGGGGCACATTAGAGCAAGATGTGGCAAATATTTTCTAAAATAGGTAACAGTAATTCATAATTAGTATGACAACTTTAAGAAGGGCATGTTTATTCTGCTTCAGGCTAATCAGTGAGAAATTCAGTTGTGACACCAAGAATGCATTTTTTTGCTGGAGCAGGAAGTGACATACTCTTATTTTATGAACTTGTAATCCATGATCAGTCAGTTATGTTAAATTGGGAAAGGCAATTAGGCAAACTCAACTACAGTACATTAAAACAACATACTTGCTTATTTGTCTACCTTGACACTATAATGAGTATGATATACATGACCGTAGTCTGACAACAACTCCTTGTATTTTTAGTATATACGAAAGGCATGATTTTTTAATCAAAAGCACTTCATTACATGGCATTAAGTATTTTGAATTGCACAAGGCATGTCACATTGCCCTGACACAAGGCTGTCAAAGCTGTACTTTGTAAGTATGTTGTTATAACTGCATTAAAAACTTTAGGTGTCACTACTTACTCAGTGAAAACATTAAAAAACAGTTAGTCAAGAGATATAAACATTGTATTTATGCAATCAGTAGACATAATTACACCTAAACCTTGGATTTTTACATTTACCATGAACTATGCAATATACTCAGTAAAAGTTATTCTAATTCTAAACAAAAGCAAGAAGATTTTATGATCTTCTAGACCACAATAACAGTTTATTCCCCTGGAAATATTTAGCGGCTAGATAAAACAAAACAGAAAATATAAAATCCTAATCTCACTATCAAAAAGTACAGCGTCGTCTAGTAACATATGTTAACATGTATACATTCTTTTGAATGAACAGATACTAGTATTGTTTACAAATATTAATATAAATATAACCAGCTCGAGGAGATAAACAACTGCCCGATCATCCTATAAAGTACTGAAAATAGATCACTAACTATTTTGTAGTCATTTCACTTGTCTGGTCGATAATTCCACCTTTTTCCTCGTCCTTTGTAACGCCAGCATGTTGTAATCTTTAAAGGTCCATTTAACAACACTCGCGTGCGGCGCTCTTATTTCAAAGAGCTTTGTCGCCGTTTAAATGCCAAATCCGAAAAAATAAAAACATACGTTTTTAGATAAAAGCCACAGGCTTGTTATCATGACAAAATTCTGTACGAATTGATTAAAATACAAAAGTTATTTGAAGCCAAATTTCGGCAATTTTCATGTTATCTACTTCGGCGCACGATTCTGAAGATATAGTCCTCAAAGAATGCTCAACCGCTGCAAAACAATACGTGTAAATATGGCAACCTTGGTATCATTTTGATCCACTCGTCTCACTCTGTTGATCACAATTGTTTATATTTATCTAAAGATAACCTGCAGTGCCCCGCAACGGTATTAAAATGACGCATTTTTTACGAAATAATTTAGGCACCATTCTTCCTAAAAATACACGCGCCGTCAAGAAAAAATTGTTACGCTCGAGTTGGCCGAATTCGCTACATTTTATGCCAAGCGTGTGAAGACACACATCAAACACGGTGCCTGTTCCTGCGGACAAAACCACTAGCTAACTTTCACGCTTTGTCAAACCAAGTTATCAAAAGCTCATCACCGAGAACGTAACAAGAACCCTATAGAAAGTCAAACAATAATGGCGTAAAAGAAATCAAGCTATAGCAAGAAATGTTAAATTGGACGACTTTATTGAAGCGCTAGCACGAAAAGAAGCCTTTATAACTTTGAAAGACCACAAACCACAATTCCAAAACCACCCTACATGTCGTTTAATCAATCCCACCAAGTCCGAAATTGGCATAATCAGTAGACATATACTTAAAAGCATAAACACAGAAATCTTACATGCAACACAGATCATGATCAATCAATGGAAAAACACATCTTGCGTTTTTGAAATGGTTTAATTAACAACCTACAAAACAAAAAATCCCTCTCATTTATATCGTTTGATATTTTTTACTTTTCTCCACCTATAACCAAGAAGCTACTAAATAGTGCATTAGATTTCGCCAGCAAATGCCGACAAATAGCAAACAAGAACGTGACATCAACTTACACGCAAAGCAGTCATTATTATTTTGGGATAATACACAATGGGAGAAAAAAAATTCAAGCAATAAGTTCGACGTGACAATGGGATCATATGACGTAGCAGAAACATGTGAGGCGGTGGGCTGCTACCTCATCTCCATCCTTACAAAAAATACGGTCAAAACATCGGACTTTACCGAGACGACGGTTTAGCAGCCTTCCAACATGCACCACAAGAGATCGAACGAATAAAGAAATAACTGTGTAAAACCTTTGGTGACAATGATTTAATGATTACAATCTAAGCTAATATAACTGTCGTGAATTTTCTAGACGTCACACTCGATTTAAAAAGTGGTAAACATTGGCCATGCACTAAGCCACGAAGTGTTCCTTCGTACGTTCATGTCAAATCCAAGTTATCCAACCATCCTCCAACAATCTTGAGAAATATTCTTGAAGACATTAACAAGCGACTCTCAGAAATTTTGTCGGACGAAGAATACTTTGATAAAGCTAAGCCCCTATACCAAGACGCGCTGAACAATAGCGGATATAATTACAAAATAGAAATTGAGCTACAACAGCGCACCGCAAACACGAAAAAACCGACCCAAGAACATCATAGGGTTTAATCCGACCGTTAATTACGTCATAGGGGGCGGTGGTTTTGATAGCGGGTATGCTTTTCAAAATTAGTAGCTTTGGGGGGGGGGTAAAGTTTTATGCTACGTTAAAAATGCAGGGGGTTAAATTTTATTTTAAAAATGTGAAGAGGGCAATTTTTTCGTTTTAGGTTATTGTAAAGGAGTAAAAATTTTATTTTACCATTTTTTTCGGAAACCACCACCCCCCCTGTAATGTAATTAACGATCGGTTTCTTTTAAAACATGGAAACTATAATTCCAAGTCACAATAAGTCTCAACTACACCAGAAAACTGTACTTGTCGCCAGAAAAATAACTACCCTATAAGCAACAATTCCCAGACTAACAACATTATATATCAAACTGAAGTATCCAAAAAAGATTCGAAAGAAACGTATGTCAAGCTTTGCGACACTGAATTCAAGTGGAGATACAACAGCCGCCAATGATCATTTAACCACGAAAAATATCGAGATACCACACAACTGAGTTAACATATATGGAGCCTGAGAGATCAGAACACCGACTACAAAATTAAGTGGAAACAGATAAAATAAGGTAGATCATACAACAACATCAACAAGAAATGCAATTTGTATCTATGGGAAAAATATTACATAATACTAGAAGTACATGCATGCAGCAACCCCTCGCCAATAACTAAGAGCATGCAACTAAATTTTCGGAATTACATGAAGTACTAATATAGGTTGTTGTCATAGCAACACGGCAATTGTTATTTTTTCTGTATGTTTTTTCAAAATGACAAAATATTGAGTTTTTAATCCTTGTTTTATTGACAATTTTTTTAAATGACGCAACATTTGTCATTGGTATGTTATTACGCCTAATGTAAGCTTAAATCTCGTATAAAATATGACCTATTAATTACATTAATAATAAGAAGGCAGTCTTGCATGAACAAAACGTAAACTTACTCTGGAATTTAAACAGTGAATAGACTGGATGAGCCCGGCTACGCCGGCCTTTATAAAGCATTAAAAGACAAGTATAAATACGCATTATCAACTAACTTGCCTTGTGTTTCACGCCATAGTCAATTCTTGGCGCTTCTCTGTATTTTCCCCGAATTAATCTCTCTTCAATCTTCTTCGGCAGCCTCCTCGAGCCTTTGTCGTCGTCTACGCTCGTTTCGCCTTGCTAAACGTTCTGCTTCCTCGTTTTTCTTTCGCTGCTTGCTTGACTCCATATTTGTTGACCTGATAAATGCTTTTTACTTAATTTTTACAACAATAAATTGTTGTTAAAGTTCCCAAAACTTTTTGCAAAAATACAAAATATTATAGTGCAAAAAGCTAGTTAAATATTTGCTGACAGTTGAATAACTTGAATTCGTGATTAATCAATCAACAATAAATTTTAAATCTGGCCAATCAGTGTTAGCCATTCATGATAGTCCGCCATATTGTTGAGATCAGTGAGGATGACGTCATGACATACCATTTTTACTACCTAACTACCACTAGCAACGACTTTGAACTCCGCTAATACGAAATTAGTAATCCTCGCCCCGGGCTTACGCCCGGAACGGCGCTTCGCGCCGTTGGCTCGGGGATGACAAAAGATGGCAACCCTCAATAAAAGAAACGAACTAATGTCGGAATGTAGACATTAAAAAAAATTTACTGAACTATGCAATCACTTAGAAACAATAGATATTAATAATCATCATAGCTGATGAGCATTTATTTTAATCCATGTGCATACATGGACAATCTACAGACAATGAACTTATTGTTCAATAAACAGTTTTTAAACACAGTGACAATGAGCTTACATAGCATGAAACGTGCTTTTTATGAAACGAAGTTCGTTACCCTTTTCATCAATTCTAATTTATTGTAACTGGTTTACTCCAATGATCGTAGTTATGTTATTCGATATCCTCTATTGGCATTATTTGCCTGATGATTGCTTCCAAACGCAGCATGAAACTCTGAGTAGCAAATAAATGTTTTGAGCTAAATTGCTGGTCTCTCTTTTATAAATCTACATAGCTCTAGCACGTCTATTGAGCACTTTCTATACACGTTGATGAGGTCCACTTACCACAATTTCGTCCATGACTGACTGGTCAATCACAGTGTGGGATCCAGCCGCTCCTACCCGACAATTTAGTCACGCTATGAAAATTTCTTATCATGATAACCAATTCACGGTAAATGAGCGCGAAAATATTTGCATAGCAGGCCTGGTTACTGATTACCTTGCCCGGCCTTGCCGCGGCGAGATTAGAGACGTAGTAGATTAATAGAGGTTTGCGAAAAGCTTACATTATGTTTCCAACTGAGTGACTGATGCAGGAAGACATTGTGAGATTCATAGTAACGCGCGTAATTTAATACTTGATAAGCGTCTGGGTACGAGGCAGAGGCAGGATGATGTTTATGTATTGAATTACGTCACGATTCAACTAAACTGTATTATTTTCTTTATGATCCTGGAATACAGTAACATGGTAAATTAAAGATTGCTGAAGAACAACAGTAAATTTAGACAATTCCCATGATAGAAAACATGACTTTATTTGAACATTGAGCTATAAGTCTATGAGAATTTAACATTCTAGGAATACTAATTTTACAGAAGATGTTGTAAGCGCGTTACGTGCTTGCTGTATGTTTTTGGGGTATAGCTTCACATCATATTTTAGCATCGTTTTCTGAAAGGGTAAATATACTAATTATTATGAATTATAAAAGACAATATTTAGTTACTTATTAACGTCATATTTTAGCTACATTATAGTGATACATAGGTAAGTTTAATAATTCACTTTTTGCATTCAGTATACTGAAGTAGCTAATAAGAGATGTGCATTACAATCAACAATAATTATAATTATTACAATTACGGCAATATAGAACATAAAGAAGGTTACAAATTCAAAACAAACCTAATCCTGACATACTAAAATGCCGTTATCAATCCAATTTTAAACAACTATCGAATGCATGCATGCATTTCAAACGTTGAATTGTATAAAAATTTTCATATCTGAAATTATTAGGATAAGTGACATTTATAATTATAATGAGTAAAAACCAAAAACTATCTGAATAAAAGCTATACTTACTTAGGCACGCATATTCCAGACTGAAAGCGGCCGAAACTGTGTTTGCCAATCCTCCGACATACCAAACCACGATCGCATGTTCCATTCATGCGATAAGGTCCACCACACTTTTCTCCTTTTACCTTAGCACACACAGCACAGCACCAGCAAACATCATATGTCAGACCACCTTTGCATCGAAGTTGGTAGGCCGGGGTGCATCCGCCATGTCATGGCCCACATCTGAGGGCATGAGTTGTTTCGTGCATAACTAAAATGGTGATGGCAACAAAGAAAATCGTCTTCATCTTCTTTTTTAGTCTGGAAAAGAATCGTTGCAGTTTATATTACGGTCAAGTAGTTTTTTAAATTAAATTTGTGCTCCCCCTGCCGAGTTGAAATGGGCACATGGTTATGTTGTCTTTGGTTAAAACGGTAAATGAGTGCACGACCGGATTTTACTGCTCTTCACTAGTCTCCTAAATAGCTATGTTATCATTCAATGCCAAAATATTCTGCACCCAAAACTGAAAAGCAAACTATAAAGATTACGAGTATATGCATAAGTGGTAATACGCAGAAAACATTAATAAATTCTTTGGAGCGCCCCCCATTCTTATAGCTTCTCAAAATTTGCCACTTTGATGTTTCAACCATTTACATTTCGCTATAAGACTAGTTTAGTTTTTTAGAGACACCATGTAGATCCATTATTTCAATTTTCTGACTTCTAATTTAAACAATAAACATTATAAAGAATCAGTACAACTTGAATATTTTAAATACATTTGTTACTTGCTGAAATGTCGTTATACTTATTTCTGCAGCTAACATACAGTTTCTCTGGTTGCACTAGTATGATTCATACTAAAAGTTGTTGGTTAGTTTTTGACCGTATTAATTTTGCATTTTAGCGTCCGCGTTTTTTCCTGAGTCAATGAATAAGGGTCGTGATGCTAGGGTACATTTAAGAAAGCGAAAATATCATTCGTTGTGGTAGCTAAAAGGTTGAATAATATGAGATTATTTTATACATTATCCATGTCAAGTAAAATAAGAAACGACAAAAAGAAATATCATATTTAACGCGTATTCATTAAACCAGATTCTTACCTGGCAGGTGAAATTATCTTGCTATAGTTGCTCTCTTTTTTTTCTATTGCTGTTCGGTACTTCAATCAGCTAGTGGTTGCATGTTAACCCAAATTTATACAACTGCATGGGGAAAGGCAAGCAATATCCTGCACGTATATATATCATAGAGCTTTATTGTTTGTGCGGAAATAACAAGTGGAGCACTTGTGGAGGGTCGGATTTTGAATATGTTCACACATCCTAAAACAATCGAGTTGAAATGGCGTTATTGAAATAAAACACGATATATGTATTGATAATGTTGGCTTCATTGAAAAACTCACGAGTGCACTTGTTAAGGTCACAGGAGACGTTGAGGCAAGAATACACGCAATGCAACTGTTCGTACATCCCCTTAAGCTCATAGCTTAAATACGTCTAAAATGGTCGGAACTTTCTAATAGTGATGCATGTATTTAAATAAATAGATTTTGATAAAAACCAGCCAAATTCGACTGCAATTGCTCTTAAATTTTACCTACCATATTTGTTTTTTTTTCACTCCCGTTTTTCTATACGTCAATTTTGATTGGTTCTTCTTTTTGCTACAGATTTTTGCACTGTTGTTACACAATTTAGCACTCCTGTTTGGAGTTAACTGCACAGAAATTGACCATACACAGTCGAGATACCTTTCATTGTATATTATGAACATGGATATTTGTCCCCTCAATTACTGATGCTGTACGACTAGCAATTCTCTTATCGATGCAATCATAAAAATTAATGTGCATGAATATCTTACTCTTAGAGCGCTGTTACACTATGCAATTTTCCTAAAATTTGTCGCGCAATGAAGTTATTTTAAAAACTTTGAGTTTCCTGATATACTATGCAATTCAACGTCAACGTTTTGACATTGAGGCTGGAAACTATTTCCACACAGCGATTTATAAACCATTAGAATAATTAGTACAGTAATTTCATAGCTGCATGGCAGAACTGTTGTGAGACTTAAGTTGCATAACATATAGTTGTTATCAGTGCAATAGCTAAAAGGCGTTGCAGGGTCGCAGCAATCTTTGCGAAGGAGGAGAAACTAAGGGATAAGAGCGAATTAAGCTCGTGTCACGGGACAATCGCCGCATAGAATTAAGAGTTGATTTCAAGCGATTTTGTTTAACAAATACTACAAAAATCAATTGCCTTTGAATTGAAAATAAATATACAAGACAATATATATCGACAATAGACAGCGAGTACTACTAGGCTAGAGTAAGTAGCTAACAACTACCTACATTATGCTAATCAAATGCACTGTATTAACCTCTTAACGCGAATATGCAGATTAATTAAATCAAAGATAATTTCCTATGCCTTATATTCAATTGGTTATTTCGCAGGGATAAAAAAGTTAAAAGAATGTGTTTAACTTTTCACTGCCACAAGCTCGAGGAAAAGCGCAAACCAAATTGGTTTGCTTATTTGTTACTTCACTTAATTATGGTAATGAATAATAGAAAAAGAAACAGACCACCATTATTTTCCCCAAATGTCTTAGCATGGCCATGCTACAGCTTTTTTTAGATACAACATCCTTTGTATAGAGATGACTGAATGTTTGTCAAGATGAAGTGTTTGACAAGTGTTTGCCGAAATGCATGAAGTTTTTGAATGTCCGTATTTTTCAAAAACATTCAACAAACTAGAAGAGCGTTACTTGCGTAGCTGGAAATTTTCATATGGAATTTTTCAACTTTAAAGATAACAAGACACTTGCTAAGCGACATGCAAATAGCAATAGATTATGTCTGTATGTGGGCAGAAACGAACAAAATGGAATTAAATCCAAAAAAACTAAAAATATGTGGATATGTTTCACTGACTCTGTTTAAGAACCACCTCTAATCCAATTCGGGGATGGTATTATCGAAAGAGCAAAGACTTTTAAACTACTCGGAGTTTGATGCCAAGACGACTTGAAATGGAATGAACATATTGAGTAAATTACCCATAAAGCTGATAGAAGACTCTTTCATCTCAGGCAATGTACGAAATCTCATTTAGCTACCTACGGAAGTCGGACTTACGACATACACGTCAAAGATTAGATCCACATTAGAATACGCTAGCCCAGTTAAGTGTGGCCTGCCAGGATACCTGCAAAATGAAGTGGAAAGGTACAGAGAAGAAGCTTACGTATAATTATTAGGTTTGGACAGTGACTTCCTACCAACACTATAGGAACTCGAAGAAATTAAACAAAACATCTAGTCGCGAGTTTGAAGGGAAATGTAAAGATCCAGACCACCCGTGCCAAAAGCTTTTGCCAGACAAGATAATGGCCCTTATGAACTGCGAAGAAATCCTAGGGAGTACCAAATATATTCTAGTACAGAACGACATTTATGCTTCGTTGCTGTAAATAATTCTAATTTTTTTGATATACTGTGATAATGTTAGTATGCTTTCTCTTACTATATCGTATTAGGAAACTCTCTATGTAATTGTAGAGTCATAATATATGTGTTAATCCATTGTGATTTTCTCACATAAGATGGATCTTTAATAAATTATCAAGCGTTTACTTGAGGTTTAAAGGGGCGCTCAACCGCGCTCTATTTGCAATGCGTCACGTTTACAAATATTTTCATGTATTTGATATAACTGATGACGGGGACGCATTAAAAGCTAACTCAATGACATCAACAATCTTTACACCCAGCAGAAACACACATATATCTATATTGAAACAATCAGGTTAATATATTTATGTATTGTATACACTTTTAGTAAAATTTTCTTTACTTGTAACTACCAAAAAATAAAACGGCAATATGTTGGTGGTATTATGACACAAGAATCTTGTTTAATATATGTAATATGAAAGTCTTTAATCTAAATTAATTTCTAAAAAATGCAATCTTACTAGAACTCTTGGCAGAGTGCCTGGCAAGTCACTCAGACATTGATTTTTAGTTATCTCAGTGATTACACAAGATGTGCTAGCATTGTTTTAAAATGCTTTGGAAGGTATCCTAATAATAACTGACTTAAAAAGGAGCTCCAATTCGTTGGGCAAAACACAAATAGGTGAATATACCCACCCCCGGCCCAATGAACGCTCTAGTTACAGCCTTGTGCCCATTTTCGTTTTGGCAAGCGGAGTGGACGCTTCAGCAGGCGTCTTGTTTTTATTACAGTTGGGCAATTTTTATGAGACTATGATGATCGACTTCCTTTGATCTTTGTGATTGTTCTGAGGGTAAGGTGAAAAATTCCAAATTTCTGAGGGGTATTTTGTTTCGGCATTTTGATCTTTTTTCCAAAGGGTTTAATATTTTCAAAGCTCATCCATAGGGGGGTGGGGGTGGTGGATATTAAACGGAATGGCCCAAACTACGCACTGTCGACTCTAGTTGTACATCCAAGAGATATTCCTAAACATATTAATACATTTGACACTGCACCTCCATATTGCAAATGCGCCATTTTAACATATTTGGTGGCAAATAGTCAATATTGTTAATGCTAAAAAATGTGAGCTTATCCAAGAGTTGTCCACTTTAAGCCCATTCTTTTTGCTCTTTGCAGACTACACAGCCAAACATTATAAGTGGTTGAAAACAAGATACAACAGTGTAGCCAGGAATGTTTGTATATGACAACTGTAATCGGTGCAACAATGCTAAACAATATTATGAACAACTATGCATATTAATGCCTCCTTTACAACATTATTCCATCCTGTTATGAACAACTTCATAATTATAATATTTGTAGTTTGTATGTGGACAAGCCATCATGTGAAAACTGGTACGTTCAGTATGCAATTGCAAATGCAATACAATCTTATGTATAACTCAATTATTGGTTAAATATAACAACTTCATGAAAGTAGAATTTCTTGTGCAGACATGTATGTGAATAAAAAGCATAGAACTAGAAAGAAAATATATTTGTTAAGAGTATATAACTAGGAAAAATTACAATATACAAGCAATACACAAATACTCAGAGAAATTATGATCAGCCCCATGTCTTCAAGTGTTTGCAATGCCTAATAGCTGAGTCTACTGCCTTTCTACAAATAACCCATGACTTTTCTCATCTTCTACATAGTATTTCTTAAATGTAGCTCATTTAATCATGTCCATTCGATTGTTCTTCTCCAAAGGTTTCTTCCCCCATTAACCGCGCAGTTGCTACCCTGTAGTTCAGCTGGGCTAAATAGTTTAAATACTAAATTTTTTGCATTGTTGGTCATGGATGAACTCTCCTTGTAGGTTTCGTGAAATACTGCATGACGGATGGTACTGGTACTGGCAGTTGTTTGTGTCAAATCAGGCAAATCAGCCAAATTTATTGTGCTGAGTGTGGAAACATCATCACTTATGGTGTGGTGGTCATACTCTCTTTCGGTTTCAGATAAAACGTCAAAACCAATGGAAGGCAATGACAATGACATTAAGGTTTCTCTATCTTCGCTAAAATTAGTACGACTGTTGAGAACTGGAATGTAGGCAGGAGTGCTTGGTGTGGTCAGTAATTTCAGATTGCCATCTCCCTGTCTGCTGATTAACATGTCTATTTTTTTATTAATTTGTTGAACATAACACATCATCCCAGAGCAGTTACAAGGTTTGAGACAGTCTGTTTGGACACATTTCTCAAAGTATTTCACTGGTTTACTAGCATCTTCTGTCTGTGTGTCCACGTTCTTTGCTTCAGATGACTTCAAACTATCCAGCAATTTTCTCACCCTTTGCTGTTCATCAGTATCCAGGAAGTTGAGTGATCCAGGCATGACTGTAGATATTGGAACTGCTTTGTCAATGGTATTTTCTGGAGTTCCTCTGCTTCAATATGGATTATCTATAGATATTTAAATAGATATAAAAATTTCTTCCTATTTTGTGTATACCTATTTTAGGTAGCACAATCTAGTATTTCGATCTTTTCATCGAGACAAAATGACAGTCAGACTCAATGAATTCAAACAGCCAAAAAGTATCATGTAATGAAAACATTTCAAAAGTTGACAATCCTAATAACTTGAAAAGGTAACATCGAAAACTAAAAGAAAATTTTAAATAATTGAAAAAATCTGATTACTGTATAAATATAAAATTATGAAAAAGCTCTGAATATATTACCTTTTTTTTCTTATTTTTGTTCTTTTTATCCCTGGCATTCATGAAAGCATTTATAATCCGATCACGAAAAAGCCACTAATTTACAGTTGCAAGATTGTTTAATGGTGAATGACGGGAAAGTAATGTCATTTACTAGAAATACATGCATGCAGCAACCCCTCGCATTAACTAAGAGCATGCAACTATATTTTCGGAATTACATGAAGTATTTGCATAGGTTGTTGTCATAACAACACGGCAATTGTTATTCTTTCTGTATATTTTTGTGGGTAGCCGCGCGCGCGCGCGTGGTCAGCGGCTAACCACTATGTTACTGTGCTGGCTGTATGTCTGATAGACGATATGACGTAATTTGCACTGCGGTAATCTATGTTAAATGGTCGTTACTTTATGTAAGAAATTATAACAGAGTCCATTTCAGGTGACTTATGTTTGACGTTGGCTTTCGTTGGCTGCCATTTTGTCTTGTAGACAAATACCGTCGTGTTAAACTGAAGGTAAGTGCCATTTTGTCTTTGAAATAATGAGTTTTCTTATTTCGATCGCTGATTGTGTATTCTGATAGAATATTTTGATTAAATCAAAGAGCGTGCGAATAGAATCACACGGATCAAAATCTTGTTTATGACCTTGCGAATAGAATCACACAGTTCTTGTTTAATATTGGCGTTATACGTGTACATTGAACTGTCCACATGTCTCATCATATTCGTATACAATCTGTACTTATTCAGTTCGAATCGTGCCTTCATTTGTCTTTAATTTGATATTGTTTTGTTTTTAGGCTAACTGCTGCCCATCTGTATGTCAGTATTGTTGGGAGCATTAGATCAATGCGATATCAAATCGACAAAAAGACCACAAAGATGAACTATCGATATATTTGCCCTTAAACTTATTTGGTATTTTCATGCAGAATTATAAAATGTTCATTGGAACTAGAGATGCCAAACATGCAAGTTGCAAGTACTAAATAAGGGAAGCACCATTGAACAGCTTGACAGTTGACACATTGATACAGGACAAAGGGAGGAAAATAACAAAAATTTCTGGTAACTATTATTTGCAAATATGCTTTAGAAATGATGTGATTCAAATTACCTGATTCTCAGATTGATAAATGATGATAAGGTATAACTTTAAACCTTGCAAACAAGCTAGCATCCATTCTAGATGAGTGATCTCGTACTGTTATCACCAAATAATTAGTGGTGATACAAGGGGATTCATACCAGCTCTTTGCTTTTTTTAAAGAGTTCACCACATATCGTGTTTGCCAATAGCGAATAAATGAATGGTGAAAACAAGCTGTGTATTAATACTGGAGCTGTGGTGTCATTCGAACCCGAAGATTTAACAACATCATGCCTGCTGTTGTTTCTTAAATCCAAGTTATTAAATATGGAAGAACAAATTTACAAATTAAAGCTATTGTTTGACATCACATGTAATAAATAGTTTGCTTATATTAGAATAAACTAGTTAGTAGCTGATTAATTGAGCAATCTTTCATTCAGAGCCAGACACTTCATGAAATATTGGGGGGGGGGGGGTGAGTTCCAGGGACCTCTTAAGATTTATATGTCCGTCTCATGGTAGGGGGATCTGGAAGCATGCTCCTACAGGAAAATTTTGAAAACTACAATCCTTGAAACACTTTTTCTAGCATTTGGGAACGGTATTTTACAGAATTTGAAGGCTGTGAAGTATGTGGAAGACATGATTTTTTCATGGATATTAATCTCAACGGTAAACGAATGTAAAAATTTGAACAGAATGAGGGACATGAACTATTATGGAAATTTGGGGCTGTATTTTCTCCATACAACAATTGTCTTCAAATCTCGAGAGCCAAATCTGACTTCAAGACTAAGCCCTGATGCACAATCTGGTTATATTATATATCTAAATTGTACTGAATAATAAGTAATGATTCCACTTATTAAAATAAAAACATTTTTGTGCTTCCACTTTTTAAAACTATAGCTTCATTAAAAATTATTGGGGGGTCTTGCACCCTCCTTCGCACTGGAACACTGGAAACATATAATTAAGCGTGACAATTTGTCACAATTAACCATTGAAATGCTTATGGTACACCAGTTTTGAACATTAAGTTGCAATGTAATCTAGGAATTAATTTCAGTTTGTATCAATAGTGAACTTTGTTACATAAACCCCCCAGAAGTCTACTTAGCGGGTGGTTTGAGCCTAGCCTGGAAAATTGTGACCACAGGTTTTTAACACTCACAATAGACCATTTTCGAGATCTTGCCAGATAATATTGGAAACAATGTAATCCTCAAAAAAGGTAAATTTTCAAGTGGGACAATCAGAATGGTAAAAAAAATGCACTTGAAGTACATGTAGTGTCGCAAACTTCGAATAACTAGCCTAGTTCACTGATCTTTTTGCGGTTACCCACATGTACGCTAGGCGTACCTATTTTTTCAAAATGTTAACATATTGAGTTTTTAACCCTTGTTTTATTGACAATTTTTTAAAACTGCACAACATTTGTCATCGGTATGTTATTACGCCTAATGTAAGCTTAAATTTGGTATAAAATACGACCTTAAAATATCTATGCAACTAAATTTTTATCTACATAAACTTTGAGTTTGAAATAAAACCGTTTCAAGCCAATTTTGTATCTTCGCTCATATTCTTTTACATGTAAAGTTCGTCAATATTTTGAAATACAGTAATTAGAAGACAGTCTTTCATTTACAAAACTTAAACTTACTCTGGAATTTAAACAGTGAATAGACTGGAGGAGTATGGTGGCCCAAAACTGCCAACTGATTTTTTTAATAAATTGTGTTAATTTAATCATATTCAGCAATTCATTTTTAAAAAATTTGATTTTTTTATGCATTTAATTTTATGATGGTTTCATTTATCTTTTATTGTAATTCATGACGGTTTTATTTACCTTTTATTGTAATTTAGTTTTGTTTTATTTCCTGAACAAAGTTGAGTTTTAATTTTAGAATATTTCTCACCACGAGCCAAAAACTGCCAGGCGTGTTTCCAAAACAAAAAGTTTGGGAATTTTAATAGATGAAAATTTGAATTGGAATCAGCAAATTGATAGTATTAGTAAGAAAGTTTCTCAAGGGATTGGTATTTTGAGGAGAGCTAAGCATTACATCTCACAACAATCTCTTGTGACACTTTATAAATCATTAGTTCAACCATACTTTGATTATTGCTCGTTAGTTTGGGGCAATTGTACCCAAACATGCAAAGATAAGTTGCAAAAGCTGAATAATAGAGCAGCAAGAGTAATAACGGGAGACACATATGAGGTACGTTCAAGTGAAATATTGTTAAAGTTAAAATGGGAAACATTAGATAAAAGAAGAGAAGAACAAATGATATGTTTGGTTAATAAGGCAATCATATGTGCTCTCCTGCTATTGCATCAATGTTTCAAATTACGAATAACGAGAACTATAATCTGAGAAGCAACAACAAAATGTTAATGTTGTCAAAACCTAAAACTAACGCCATGAAAAGAAGCTTTAGTTATGCGGCAGCTAAGGTCTGGAACAGCCGAGTCAGAGATACAGTTGTATCACAAAGTTTAAATTGTTAGTTGATTGTAAATATTTTGCACTGTTGCTTTGGGAATCTTTTTTATATTTTTTATATCTAATATCTTAATATCTTAATATTATAGCACTCCCAAAGTAGCGGTGTGTGTCTAATTTTGACAGCACGGCCTAATGGAAAACAACCAATTTATTTACTTAATTAATTATTTTTCTTGTATATTTCTAGTATAGTATAAGTAGTTTAAACAGAGTGGAAGTAGTAATTTAACATATAGGTTGATTAGTTACCGTGTGAAAATAAGTTTAAATAATAATAATAATAATAATAGTATACCACAATGCGTTGCGTGTACGCATTAATTACACTGGGCTATTCTGGAAATTATTTCGCGGGAAAGTTTAAAATTCAAAATGGCGTTCATGAGAAGTTCTGATTGGAAAGACGACGAAAGATTGTAAGACAGTTTGGAAGAATACAGTAGGCAAGGACTACAGCGACAGGAAATTTTAAGTTTTATGAAAAAGGACTTCAGCCATTATGCGTGGTCTTTGCGAACATTGGACAGAAGACTGCGGTGGTTTGACATATACCGAACAGACCCTACAGTGACTCAAGAAGCACTGAGGACTGCCGTGACAGAGGAATTAGACGGTCCAGGAAAGCTTTTCGGGTATCGTGCTATGACAAATAAAATAAGACAGGAGCATAATCTGAAGGTTCCAAGAAGGGTCGTACATGCCATGATGTATGATGTCAATCCTGAAGGTCTTCAGCAAAGAGCATTGGAAAACAGGAAAAAAGCCCGTGTAAAAGGACGGTTTACGACAGGAGACCCAAATTGGGTCCTCTCTTTGGATGGGCACTGTAAGCTCATGGGTTTTCAAAAAGATACCTTCCCTTTGGCAGTCTACGGCTGTCTCGACACTGCAAGCCGCAAATTATTATTCATGAAGGTAGGAACAAGGAATTCTGATCCAAGGGTTATTGGACTCTGGTATCTTGAATTCCTTTATGAGACCAAGCAGATTGCATCCATTATCCGACTCGACAAAGGAACCGAAATAGGAAAAATGGCAACACTACATTCATATTTGCGCCGTCATCACAATGACATGGATCCATATGACACTGTTATTTTTGGAAAGTCAACTTCTAATCAGGTACTAGTGATTTAATGTCAATTCCAGCATTTTTAAGCAAATAGAATAACAAAACTGGAGTCTTTATTTCATTTTGTTTAAAGCCATTTAAACCCAATTCTTGACATTATCCCTATAAAGGTAACTGGGTATACCCTAGGATGTGTGTTTCTCATTAATTAAAAATATTGTAATTGAAATTTTGATGTTGCTTATAGTATGAAAGGTGGTCGAGGGAACTCCATAAGAGGCTAGAAAAATATTTTAAAGAAAAATGATCATATCTTAAAGAACAAGGTTACTACAGCCCTGATAATGAAAGAGACAGGTATATGTGGTGTATAACTATGTATTAAATGTTTTATGATTTCTATTTTGTTGGGCTACATGATTGGTAACATTGGTCATATTAACAAAGTTGGTTCACACACAAAGCAAATAGTTTATATAGTATGTATATGATATATTTTTTCCTGTTTACTATGTATAGCAAAATAATGTCACCAATTAGTTTGTTAAAAGCTAAATAAGTTAGACATTTTAATAAAGATTATTATTATTATTATTATTATTATTATTATTATTATTATTATTATTATTATTATTATTATTATTATTATTATTATTATTATTATTATTATTATTATTATTATTATTATTATTATTATTATTATTATTATTATTATTATTATTATTATTATTATTATTATTATTATTATTATTATTATTATTATTATTATTATTATTATTATTATTATTATTATCATTATCATTATTATTATTATTATTATTATTATTATTATTATTAATATTATTATTATTATTAATATTATTATTATTATTATTATTATTATTATTATCATTATCATTATCATTATTATTATTATTATTATTATTATTATTATTATTATTATTATTATTATTATTATTATTATTATTATTATTATTATTATTATTATTATTATTATTATTATTATTATTATTATTATTATTATTATTATTATTATTATTACTAGCCCTTATTATTATCATTATTATTACTAGCCCTCGAGGGAGTCGGACGTGTTTTTGGTCGCTCCTGCAGGGTGTTAATGTTTCATCGATTTTGTTATTTGGTACAGATATTTTATTTTACTTGAAAGCTCGTTCAACTTTTTATCATACCTATTTGAATCTCGGACAAAATTTCCTGTCTTTCATGATGAGAACGGTAATATTCTGGCTGAGCGTGTTCGTTGTTTGCTCCTATTGTAACGTT
Source organism: Muricea muricata (assembly GCA_963855995.1). Taxonomy (NCBI): domain Eukaryota; kingdom Metazoa; phylum Cnidaria; class Anthozoa; order Malacalcyonacea; family Plexauridae; genus Muricea; species Muricea muricata. The sequence continues at coordinate 97,329,026 of OY979716.1, read as the reverse complement.
GACTTTAAGAGCATTGGTCGTCATGTTTGGCGTTGTAAAGCGAAGCTTAATAGTCGGCAAAGTGTTAATGAAAGAAACGAAGAGCCTACGTTGATTGATCAGGGTGCAACGCAGGATACGGTCGATTCAAACGAAGCTGTGTTGAGAAATCAAGGGCGAATTTCGAATGTAGATCACACCCATTGTTGCTGTGGTAAGAAATGTAAAGGCTTGAGAGGTCTTAAAGCCCATCAAAGATCATGTCGATTTGTTAAAGGTATGAATTCTGAACTTGTATTTGAGGGATCTGATGTGAATGATGTTGAACATGATTTACCTGTCGATATTGAAAGCCTTATCTCGGATGATACTCCTGGTCTTAAACCGGGCGTTAAATTGCCTAAGAACGAAGCTCAATGGAGGGAAGCGGATTTGTATTTTAGAGCAGAATTGCCAATAAGCGAGATAAATGATAAATCAACAAACGAATGTACGATCAAGATGACAAATTTAGTATATGACTATTTCGCCGAAAATTTTGGAACAGTAAATAAGAAGAATCTCGATTATGAATTTGATATCAAGTATGCTAACTATACTAAACAAGAGCTAAAACGGGAATTGAAATCGCTAAAGTGTCAACCAAATGCCGATGTAAATAACATTAGATACGTCTCACAATTATTACGAAGATTATCCTCGAGGAAAAATTTCACTTCTGATGTTAATTCCCTCAACGATGACGAACAAATTCACAAAAATTTCTGGCGCTATGCGAAATTAAAGCTTGAGGTTGGTAAAAATATTTTACCGACTTTTAATTTGTCAAATTGCACAAAGTATTTTATAAACATGTGGAGAAGCTTATTTACCACGCTTACTTTTACCATGCCTGACTGGATACCCCCATTGTCGACTCCAACGCACCAATTTAATTCAGATCCTCCCACTTATGCAAGATTAACTTCAATCATCAGAAAAATGAAATCTAATAGCTCGGCTTGTCCGCTTGACCAATTCTCCATTATCTCGTTAAAACACTCTGCTTACCTCAGGACGTACTTAACTGCCATAATTCAGAACGTATGGAAATCGGGTCAAATTCCGGAAGTGTGGAAGAAAGCGGTCACTATTTTAATTCACAAAAAGGATTCTCCTGATGATCCCCAAAACTTTAGACCGATTACTCTTCAGTCCGTTCCACTGAAAATCTTTATGTCGGCTTTGCGTAATACAATGTACGAATTTCTATTAAAGAATGGTTTCATTGAAAACAGCATTCAGAAAGGCTTCACCCCTGGTATGTCTGGTACCTTCGAACATACATCACACTTAGCATTTCTAATTAAGCAAGCCAAAAAACAACAGCGCTCCCTAACAGTGACTTTGTTGGATTTGAAAAATGCTTTTGGTGAGGTTCACCATCGATTGATTCCTACGGTATTACAATATCATCACATCCCTGAGCATTTTCGTAAATGCGTTGAAAATGTGTACAGTGACTTTTATTCATCTGTAATTACTGATGCATATCAAACGCCTTTCATCAAAGTTAATAGAGGAGTTTTGCAAGGGTGTTGTTTTAGCCCACTGTTGTTCAATATGTTGATGAATACTTATGTTCAATATATAAAGTCTGAAAGATTTATTCAACTCGGCTTTACGGCATCCCAACCCCTTTTAAAACCTAAACACTGGTTTCAATTCGCCGACGATGCGGCAATCACAACTGGAGAAGAATATGAGACTCAAATTTTACTGAACGCTTTTACTGCATGGTGTTCATGGGCCAAAATGACATTGCGGATTGACAAGTGTAAATCATTTGGGGTATCTAAAGTGAATTCTACTAGCTCTCAGATTCTTCCTAAATTATATTTAAATCGAAGGTTGATTCCGTCAGTAAACCGTAATGAAAGCTTCTGCTATTTGGGACGTTATTATAATTTTGCTATGGATAATACAGATCACAAGCAGATATTGATCTCGGAGACTGAGGATATTTTGGAAAAGATTGATCGGCTTCCATTACACCCGAAGTTTAAATTACAATTGTACATGAAATACTTGTTACCCAAAATATCCTGGCATTTGACAATCGCAGATATTGACAAGACTTGGGTCAAACAGACATTGGATATGATATGTCATAATAAATTTCGTGCTTGGCTTGAGATACCTCCTTGTGGCACTCTAGATATCCTATTTCTTTCCAAATCCAAGTTTGGCCTGAATATAGTGGATATATCAACGAAATTTACGCAGAGTCAAGTCGTTTTGAGAAATAAATTAAAGAATTCGAGCTGTCCTGACATTCGCCAGGTATATGAAGCCAGTAGCACGAATACTAATGTCCAGTACGATCGTTATCTCAAGCCGAAGGAAGTTATTCGGGAAATCCGGGCTGAAAAAGTTGAAAACATTCAAAATCATTTAACTTCGCAAAGCTTAGTTATAAAATCTCTTTGGAAAGAAGCCTTTCCTGGTGTGATTAAAGACTGGCATGCCACCTTAGATAAATTACCAAAGAACATTTACAACTTTGTCACGAGATATTTAAACAATACTCTGCCAACTTTAAAGAACATGCTTCTTTGGAATAAAGCAACCAGCAATCTTTGTTATTCATGTTCAAACGTGCAAACCTTACAACATATTGTGTCATCTTGTAAAGTTCATCTGGAGCAAGGGCGTTATACCTGGCGTCACAACTCGGTACTTAAAAATCTTGTTGAGTATTTATCAAGTGTGAAGAAAGATTTAAGCTTTTATGCAGATGTTGACGGCTTTGAAAATCCATCAATAATAGCAGGTTTAGAAGTTCGACCGGATATGATCATTGTTAACACTACAATTCGAGCAATTTATGTCATCGAGCTGACTATTGGTTTTGAAACTAATATTACTAAAAACTGTACTAGAAAAACTTTACATTATAAGGAATTTTTCAATGCTTTGAAGCAGCGATATGACACTGTAGAATATTTTAATTTATCAATGGGAGCTATTGGTGTTTTTGGACTGGAGTGTAAAAAGATTTATGACTTTTTAGATAATGTATTAGGTTTAGATGTATCTCAAAGAAGCTTTATAGTTAGGAAATTATGCGGAGTATGCATTAGGAATACGTACTATTTATTCTGCATGAGAGACAGGAAATGGAATAACCCGGAACTTTTATATTGGTAATTTTGACTTTTAATATCTTGGTGTATATAGATTTAAAAAAAAAAATTTCTGTACCATAGTAACAGCCTGGATGCCTACATATTGTAGTGAGTGCAGGTTGTCATATTTTTAATAGTGTAAATTGATTATTAAATACATGTTTCCATTATTATTATCATTATTATTATTATTATTATTATTATTATTATTATTATCATTATTATTATTATTATTATTATTATTATTATTATTATTATTATTAATATTATTATTATTATTATTATTATTATTATTATTATTATTAGTATTATTATTATTATTAGTATTATTAGTATTACCAGTATTACTAGCACTATTAGTATTATTAGTATTATTATTATTAGTAGTAGTAGTAGTAGCAGTAGCAGTAGCAGTAGCAGTAGCAGTAGCAGTAGCAGTAGCAGTAGCAGTAGCAGTAGCAGTAGCAGTAGCAGTAGCAGTAGCAGTAGAAGTAGCAGTAGCAGTAGCAGTAGCAGTAGCAGTAGCAGTAGCAGTAGCAGTAGCAGTAGCAGTAGCAGTAGCAGTAGCAGTAGCAGTAGCAGTAGCAGTAGCAGTAGCAGTAGCAGTAGCAGTAGCAGTAGCAGTAGCAGTAGCAGTAGCAGTAGCAGTAGCAGTAGCAGTAGCAGTAGCAGTAGCAGTAGCAGTAGCAGTAGCAGTAGCAGTAGCAGTAGCAGTAGCAGTAGCAGTAGCAGTAGCAGTAGTAGTAGCAGTAGTAGCAGTAGTAGCAGTAGTAGTAGCGGCAGTGGTAGCGGCAGTGGCAGTGGCAGTGGCAGTGGCAGGGGTAGCGGTAGTGGCGGTGGTGGCGGTGAGGGTGGTCGTGGTGGTCGTGGTGGTAGTGGTGGTGGTAGTGGTAATGGTGGTAGTAGTGGTAGTGGTGGTAGTAGTGGTAGTATTGGTAGTAGTGGTAGTATTGGTAGTAGTGGTAGTGGTAGTAGTGGTAGTAGTGGTAGTAGTGGTAGTATTGGTAGTAGTAGCAGTACAATCACTTTCAAAAGTAGTTGGGACACCAACGGTTTCACGTTACATTTGCCTTTCCACAATTATCCCATCAAAAAATTTGACCTCCCCCTCCTCCGCTCCCCCATTCAATGTTGGGTTTGATGTTTGAGTATCAATGGCCAACACAAATATGTGGCAGCCACGACTCAACATTGAATAGGGGGCGAGGGGGACGGAGGTTTAACAATATTTTAGTGAAAATCTTGATGTGTCCCAACACTTTTGAAAGTGATTGTCTGCGGTAAAATAACACTCTATTACAACTTTCCATGTTCTAAACAAAAGTAACTTTGAAATATGAACACGTATGTATGCCAGAACACAATTTTCGGATACATAGATTATGTAGGGTTTCCGAACAGACAATTTGGAACAAAATGTCACTAAGTTAATAATTAATAGAATCTTGCGTATTGGGGTTAGCATATATGTGCAATACAATATGTTTAAATTCAAGTATTTCATTCTAGCTTGAAGCTATGAATTAGAATAGTCTAATTTATCATCATAGATATCAGTGGAATGAGGAAGGAGTATTTTTTCTTTAATTATAATACGGTACGTCTTGCATTAACAGATGGCAGTCAACTTCCGGTTATTATACTCTTGCGAAAGTAAACAGTAATGGGGATTAAAATGTTAAACGTCGGGTGCTTTTATTCGCAGAAATATCTATTTGACAATGTTTAGTCAGTACAATACCATAGAATTGATGTTTCATACATCGGATGCAATCTTTTCAATGCCTTCCGGTACATACGATCACATTTAATTGATTGCATGCGCAAGTGGTTGTCACTACGGTTGACACAGCACGGTTGACACTCACAAAAATCTGAAATAATGACCGTATAAAAAGATTTGAACGAAGTTTGAAATTGAATACATTATCTTGAGTGCACGAAACAATAATAATGCTAAAAATGAACAGCTATAACCTCCTTACTTAAGTTTTAGCACGGTTGACACTTTTATTTCAGAATAGAAATGATATCTCAAATAGACATTTTTAGATTTAGGTGTCAACCGTTCTATTTCCTACTATTTACAAAGTTTCCTGACAAGTTAAGATTACCATATGAAGAAATGTGTATTCTAGACACTATTGCCACATGTTTGTTAAAATATTTAGAAACTAAACGCTTTGCTGTTGGCAAAAAACGTTAAAACTGTGTGCGGTAAAAAGTGTCAACCGTGAGCAATGTCATTAGTAAGGATTATATGTCACTTTATTAATATTGTTAATGAGGGTATTTGATATCCAGTAATAGTTTTATGTATTCCTGCCTAAACTTTATCAAATGCTCCTACTCTTTGCCTTTCGTAATGGCTTGGCTGTCCAGTCATCCTTTCACAATATGACAATATTATATTCTTCGTTGGACTGGAGTCTGGCGAGCTTTCAAGGCTAAAAGCTATGTCATATAAACATTATTCACGCCGTTCTATTATCTTGCCCGTCTGTGAAGGAACGTTATCCATCAAAAACCCAAATTTTTGTTCACCCCTAGGAGCAAAACGTTCAGTTAAAATTCCTCATAGCGAGACAGGTGAAATATTATTCACTTATTTGTTCAAAATTTGCGTCAAATATGCAAATAATTTACGTGTTATATATTCAACTTGCTATGCATCTTAAACAATAGTGTATGCCATAGTTGGTTTAACAGATAAACATACACTAAACTCATGCGTCGAAAAAGTTCGGCTTCACACATCATATCGCTACGCATATTTTACTACGAATACGTCATACAGTATGTATAAGGAGTAATAATATATGCCTGTACTAAACGGTATTTCTTTATTTATTATTTGAAATATATTGATAAAATAGAGCATGTACAACTGTAAGTAGATGTTATTAAACAATTTCGGAGGTACACAATAAAAATTATTACATGAATTACTTCAACATGTCTTGTCAAAATGAGACAAAGTTCCAGAGTTTGCTGAGCCGCTCAGACAATCACTTTCAAAAGTAGTTGGGACACCAACGGTTTCACGTTACATTTGCCTTTCCACAATCATCCCGTCAAAAAATTTGACCTCCCCCTCCTTCGCTCCCCCATTCAATGTTGGGTTTGATGTTTGAGTATCAATGGCCAACACAAATATGTGGCAGCTACGACTCAACATTGAATAGGGGGCGAGGGGGGCAAAGGTGTTAAAAATTTTAGTGAAAATCTTGATGTGTCCCAACACTTATGAAAGTGATTGTAGTAGTAGTAGTAGTAATCACCATTGTTCTTTTTTTAGATTTGTAATGGCTTACCTTTTTGTTCCTATCCTCCAAAAAGAACTGGATGATTTTAAGGAAACAGTGTGGAACAGTCATAGAATAAGAAAACAAAAAGACACATGCCTACCAGATGGTGTCCCCAATAATATTTACCAGCTCCCTGAAGAATATGGACTCAAAGATTGCTGTAAGAATTTTTTAGAATTATATGTTTTGTTGCACTTTAAATACTTGCCTTTCTTGAATAGAAATTGTAAGATGCTTTCCTGGTGATAGTAATTCATAACTATAATAATTTGTTTCAGCATGGCCTCTCACAGTTGAACAGATAAAGGAGGCTGCTGTTCAGTCAGAATTGCTGAATTATGAAGAAAAGCATGTACCTGATGACATTAAAGTCAAATGTGAAGAGTTAATTCCCAACCCAGTTGATGTGAAACCAAAAGACTGTCTTGATGCATTTCTATACTTAAAAGAAGGAGTGGCTTCCATCTAAAAGATGCACTCAATTTCATGTTTATAAGTCTGTCCATGAATGGATTTTCTTAACTGTGCAGCAATAAATTGTTTATGCTATATAATGCCAAATTACATGAAATGAATTGAAATGTGTACAACAGTTACTGTAAATATATAATATATATTTAGTAAAAAATAACATTAACAACAATGATAATTTTAAGAAGTACTCTTAATATCAAACTTGGATCAGCTTAGAATAGTTCTTGAAGTTTCCATGAAATTAACAGTGCTTTTTTTTAATTTACAAACTTGAACTCTGGTTATATGGTCAATAAAATGTATCAGTCACAGGGAGGTGGAGCTTTCATCATCCTTTTGCATCATATTATGTCAGTTTCTACCATCCCTGGAGGAAGGCTTTGGAAAAGGTTTCAATTTAAGAAGAGCACAGAATTTATTGCAGACATGCTTCTCAATAAATGCAGTAATGGCTTCAGATGTTAGATTTCCAACACCAAACAAATATTCTGAATCTATCAGTAGGGTAGCAGATGCAATCTATGGATCAAACAAGGTGTACATACTACCTTGAATGTCCAAAAGCATTAATTTTTCTGAAGACTTCTTATACGAATGAGCCAAACATTCAGCTTTCTTACATTCATCAGTTGATCTGCTTCCACAGACTAACCCAGTATTGTTGAGATACTTTGTGAAGTCACCATCAATAAATTCTTCAATGGTAACATACTCACCATCTTCTAATTTGGCCATGTAGATGTCTGTATATTTAAAGCACTTTCCAAATTGATGTTGACAAAATTCTTTTACCTTAATAAAAATATAAATATTTATGTACATATTGTGATTATAATAATCATAACCAGGTTGGTCATTAAACGACCTCTCAAAGACAGAAATTTTACCAAGAATTTGACCTCATTAAGCAAAAGCAATATTTACTGCCACCAATCTCATACCTTTAGATACATAGAGTGAGCTATGTTTTTTGCCAATAACTGCATTTGGACTGCTTTCTTTGAGTGTTCTTCTATCGTTTGTCCCAGTTGGTTGATTGACTGTAGAGTTATTGGTAAGTACTTCTTAACCACCCAAAGATGGTCACTGTAATATGCAGTTGGACTTCTTGCCTTGAACACTTCCCGAAACCCTCCCTCTGCAAACGGCTCCTTTTCAATAACCAGCTCAACTCTTTATGGGACTGAGGACCATGCCATATTTCCAAATTAAACTTGTACACATCTGCAATGATTGTCTTTTGTCGCACGACTTTGCCCAAATTTATCATTTGTGTAAGGAGGGGGGGGTGAATAGGGGTACTAAAATCCGCAAATCTGCTGAACATTTATGAAAAATCCGCAGATCCGTAAACATTTTTTGCAAAAATCCGAATCAAGGGGAGCCAGAAGGGCAGTTGAACGCTGTGTCGTACTTCATGTTATCGGGGTATAATGTTAAAAGCCATAAGTATCCCAGAGTATATCTTAGAGCCATATAGGGCATATAGCGAAATACAATGAAGACAGTAAAAACGGCGTCGAATTTTTTATTGCTTTCATAGGTCTCACAGCCCAAAAGCAAAATGAATCGATCCAGAGTCCGAAGCAAGCAACAAAAAAATCCTCAATCCGAACAAAAATATTGGATAAATACGCAATCCGACGCATTTTCTGGATCCGCTAATCCGTAAAAAAATTCAGCCATATCCGATTCCGAATCACCTTTTTCCAGAAAATCCGATGATCTGAAACCCTATTCACCCCCCCCCCCCCGTGTAACTGACAGACTCTTTGGATAACGAGTATTTAAATTCTCTTTACCTTCCATTCTCACTTCAACAGACCTGGCTCGAGACGATCGATACGAGCTACTCTCAACAAGTTTTGCTGTTCACATCTTTTCTTAGTTTGTGGTCCACCAAATTCAGACCTAGGTAGCCCAAAATTGTTCAGTGTTTTGATAAATTCAAACATCCATTCAGTTTTATATTGAAGTCTGTGGCGTAGCGGTTGTTGCGTAATTGTATATACATATTAATAAGGTTGGCAACTAAATACAAATTATTACAATTTTACGATCTATCAACTCAAGAATATCGACAAAAAACATTGAAAATATGCCAGATAACACAAAACAAATTACATAACTATAAAATCTGATATTTTTACTTGCTTCCTGGTAAGTTTTTGGTTGCAAACGACTCGAAAAATAATGAAAATTTAGCAAAGTATTGCGTGCTGTTATATTTTTTTTGCCGTGACGAAGCTGGATGGTGTTTACCTGATACTGGTTTTCGCTTCAAATGACGAAGCAGTGAATTCATTGGCTGCTGAAATTATTGAAATTTCAGCAGCCAATAAACTCAAATTCAGTAATTTCAGCAGCCAATGAATTCACTGCTTCGTCATTTGAAGGAAAACCAGTATCAGGTAAACACCATCAAGCATCGTCACGGCGAAAAAAAATATAATAACACGCAATACTTTGCTAAATTTTAATTATTTTTCGAGTCGTTTGCATCCAAAAAACTTACCAAGAAGCAAGTAAAAATATCAAATTTTATAGTTATGTAGTTTGTTTTGTGTTATCTGGTATATTTTCAATGTTTTTTGTCGATATTCTTGAGTTGATAGATCGTAAAATTGTAATAATTTGTGTTTAGTTGCCAACCTTATTGATATATATATATATAATTACGCAACTACCGCTACGCCACAGACCTCAATATAAAACTGAATGGATGTTTGAATTTATCAAAACACTACACAATTTTGGGCTACCTAGGATTCAGATTCAGCCGGGAATTCAGAAGAAAAGCCGGACGATTGAGACGAATCCCGCTTCATGGCTGTACCAACAAACCGAATATGGACCAGCTTCAGGTTTGGAATTTGGTCAAGACTTGAGCAGGAGGGACCTTGTTCACCGGCAAGAATGTCACATTCAACATTCATTTTCTATTGAGACAGGAAATGGGTTTCACATGCCTTTTTTATGTTGTCAATAGTGAGATCGCCATGGGGATAAGACACAAATTCTCGGGGCCCAATCCTGGAAAATTTCTGCGCTTTTCCGGATACATCAGAGCTTAATCTCTGCACAGTCAGATGGTCTACCTTTTTAGGCGTTTGTTGTTGCTTTCTTTTATAATTAATCTCGCGTGTAGCTTTCATTCGGTTTTCAAACCTTTCCCATTTCTGTCTAAGCGCCATTTTGGATTTTAATACTTTCGCGCGCGAATGACTTAAAATAAATTAATGCGTACACGCAACGCATTGGGGTATACTATGGCATATTTGGGCTCGTGGTGAGAAATATTTTAAAATTAAAACTCAACTTTGTTCAGGAAATAAAACAAAAATAAATTACAATAAAAGGTAGATAAAACCGTCATGAATTACAATAAAAGATAAATGAAACCATCATAATATTAAATGCATAAAAAATCAATATTTTTAAAAATGAAAATCTCGTCTCAGTTCTTGCCTGTTTTGGATGCCTTAAGTGTTTCTACTCCTAATAGTCCGCCATATTTTTGAGATCAGTGATGACCACCCACTCACCGCCACCCTTGAGCCACGCGCCCGCGATATTTGATGAACTTCAGACTTCGCTATGCTTTCTTTTTCCCGGGTGTAAATAGCCGTGCGGAATTAGTACCCTCGCCCCGGGCTAACGCCCGGAACGGCGCTTCGCGCCGTTGGCTCGGGGATCAAAGTCAGCTATTGCAATTGCTACTAATCGATATCTATTGCCCTGTTTGTGATCACAAGTGTTTTAAATTGCTTCAAATACCTTGAATGTAGGTTTAAAACCTTAGTTTTAGTATGACACCCTGTTTTCAAACAATATTTTTTGGTAAATTACAAGAATACTTTTTTCCGAACATTATCGCCTCGGCTTCAAACATCTCATCGATGGCATACTTGACTATGTCAGAACACAAATAATCGTTGAACGTCGCCAATATGCCCAATTTTCAGAAGCTTAGATCATAATACATTTGTTTAAAGATTATTAATAATGTCAACTCGTTACCTTCTGCGTCTCTCCCTTTGGTTTACCATCGGTCTTGCTGGTTGCTGTAGGCTTCCGTTTCTTTGGGCTTATATTTTCTTTGTCATTGTCGCTGTCGTAATCTTGCGACTGGAGAAAATCGTTTTCGTGTTTGCGTAAAACTGTCGGATCATCTTTAAAAAAGTAGAAGAAGCTAAAATAATTTCTACACAATCTATAACAACACTCGCTAGATGTTAACTGTAAAATGATTAACCCCTCATTTTTATACGGATGTAGCTGTACCATTACCCCGTTTTAAAGGCTCCCTTTTAAGACAGCAAGGCCGCATTATGAAGTATTAGTAAACCAAGAAGAAATCAGAATGTTACATACATGTAGCATGAAGTTTAAGAATAATTGCTTGATACATCACTCCACCACAGTTGACTTCAACCGAAGCTCCGTCACAAATTTTTCCTCCTTCCTCTAGAACTTGTGTTACGAGGCTAGGTTTGTATTCAACACACTTGTGCCCTGATCTTTCTTGATAAACACAAGCATTCGCTTTGGAACACGCTCGGCTAGTCGTTGGCTCATTTTGAGGAAAATACAGTCTCGAAAAACTCACGGAGTATAACTGTAGTTATCTGACGAAAGTAAGCAGGCAAGGAATGAGATTTGGTTCAATTGGAGTCAATTGAGTAATGCAAATATACAACGTGGAATGAATAAATTATTAGATGCATCATTAGCGAACATTCTTACTGGTTGTTTTGTTGTGTGTAAACCCTATACGCTTACTGTCAGAATGAACCTCTTCGGAAACTCGAGACTTGATAGTCGATAACAGAAGCTAAATTAGATTTACTGTAGATCTTACGTTATGTGAGTAGAAAGCAGCATACAAAAGGACCCAGTACCAAACCATCGACCTGAAGGATAATTTATGATTCCAATATGTGCTATAGTTGCATGGACATATAATTAGGTATAATGATATATATGATAATTACAATTTGGACCATACAGTATTTTGAGTCAGATACAAATCAAGCGCTTAACTCACGAGGGAGTTCAGAAGACAGCTGTCATGTTAAATGCCAGCATGAACATTTTGACATGAACAAAGCAAAGCGAAATATCTTATCTCACTGAACTCTTACTTAGCGCGGGAAAAACAAACGTGATTAGCGATGCATGCATGCATGTATGCATGCATTGACTAGGCTTCCGCTTATTTCTTTATTTTGTTCAACCTCGCCGCACTTTAACCTCAACCGCACCGCACTTTAAACTCAACCGCACGGCACTTTAACCTCAACCTCACCGCACTGTAACTTCAACCGCACCGCATTTTAGCCTCAACCTCACCGCACTTTAAACTCAACCTCACCGCACTTTAACCTCAAACGCACCGCACTTTGACCTCAACCTCACCCCACTGTAATCTCAACCACACCGCATTTTAGCCTCAACCTCACCGCACTTTAACCTCAAACGCACCGCACTTTAACCTTAAACGCACCGCACCTCAATCTCAACCTCAACCTCAACCTCACCGCACTTTAAACTCAACCTCACCGCACTTTAACCTCAAACGCACCGCACTTTGACCTCAACCTCACCCCACTGTAATCTCAACCACACCGCATTTTAGCCTCAACCTCACCGCACTTTAATTTCAAACGCACCGCACTTTATCCTCAACCTCACCGCACTTTAACCTCAAACGCACCGCACTTTATCCTCAACCTCACCGCACTTTAACCTCAAACGCACCGCACTTTAACCTTAAACGCACCGCACCTCAATCTCAACCTCACCGCACTTTAATCTCAACCGCAGTGTTATGTTACTTCTGGACAGTACTGTAGGCTGCGTTAGCGGCGCGATAGCGCCAGATTATATTTACCCCGCCTGCCCTAGGCGTGGCGGAGTTTTAAATTTCTGGCTTTTTCTCGTTGTCGCAAATTGGTGCAGCACTCACAGACGACCTGCGAACTTATCTAAAGTAACAACACTCATTTTCAAACCGCAATATCTCCACTACGCAATTTAACATGTACTACAAAGTATCTAAACAACAAGGAGTTTCTCCGTGCAAAAAGTTGCATCCAAAGTGTTTTTAAAACGGCAAATTTTGACAAACTCCATCCAAATATGCCAAATATTAAACGTATGCGCCGCGTCTTTGCCGAAATAACAACATCGCTTACACTGATTATCTAGCGTAATATATCCGCAAAATGCTCATTTTAACACGTAGACTGAAGCACACTGAAACATTTAAACGGCAACAAGCTTCTCCGAGCAAAAAATCTCACCCAAATTTTTCTAAAATGACAGATTCAGGGATGCCGGAAGTTATTCCGGGCAACGGGTGCAGTTTGTTAACAAAAGGGCTATTTTTTTCAAAAAGGGCACGTCTCTTTAAGGGCACAATCAAAAAGTTAAAAATAGTAGACTGGAAACACATTGCAAAAAACCTATCATGCATGCCCCAAAATAACGAAGAAAAGCATGAACGAAAACCTTTTATATATTTATTTACTTCGAACAGAAAACAATACAACTTCTTAGACGCACATATTATTCGAATATATTCCATAATTAAAGAGTATATTGCGTGTAAACTTTAGCTAATATAATTTAAACTTTAAAGTGGTTTCCCAAAGTAGTGTTTTCTTTGAGACGACCTTGAAATGAAGTCTGCAGTCAACTTCTTTTCGTTAATATCGTCAATTCTCTCCTTGTGTATTGCTGCAAACATGCAATTTGTAAGCATCCCCGGGCACATGCGTGATCTGAGCCAGGTCTTGGTGCGTCTCATGAAACTGAATGTCCTTTCCGCAGTAGCAGATGACATTGCATAGGTGGACATAAGAATCAAGAGCTTATGCGTCTCAGGAAGCGAAGCTTTCGAAACAGGCTTTGTATTCAATACGTCTTGTATAGTTGAGATAGCAGTGACCTTTTTGATGACTGGTGCAGATTCCAGCTTTAGTTCCATGTTGTACAAGTTGATGTGGACATGGAGGTCTTTTAATTCTTCAATCAAAAGATCAACTTGCACAAATTTTGCAGCGACGCCAAGTTGCTTTAACACGTATTCAGTGGTAACATACACCTCGTTGTTAGCACATGAGATTAACATTCGGTTGATGTCTTTAACTATTTTAATGTCATTTTGATCAAACCTTTCCTTCATTGAACTTACGATACTGTCAATCGCGCACACGTATTCACGTTTGAGTTCCGTTTTAAGATCAATGGAATCGTAGCCACTTGGAGCCACATTGTGAGCGACAAAGCCTTCTATTCTCTTTGGTGCCTTTCGTTGTCTGCTTTCATGACCCACATGGATTTTTATGTTTAACTCTTCAACTTTCTTAATTAGCTAGGAAAAAAATGTATGTGTATAATATAGAGTAGAAAGACTGGATGTTGGTAATAGTTTTAACTTTTAAGTTTTAACACATAGTGACATATTTTATAAGTCATCTACTATTAGTTAGCATGGTCTCTAAACATAGTACGTACAGTTACTACCTTTTCAAATTCTTGAGCACTGGATCTCATCTCTACAAGCCTTATTTCAATCCTGTTGACACAGTCAAGTGCTTCTTCCGCTGTAACATCGTATTTTTGGAGATTTTTTGAGTTCATTTCCAAAATGTATGCCAGATCTCTCATAAGAAACATATTGAACATGTGTCTGGCACTTTCAAGCTTCGTGATAAGTCCCTTTGCTTTGGCTTTACATCGGACATCAGTATTTTTGTCCTCAGAGATAATCTTTAAAGTTGCCAGTAGTTCTGCATGCTTCAGTGTTATCACATTTCCTGCTGCTCCTCTTGTTGTCCATCTGGTTCTGGACAGGTTCTGAAGGCGTAACACATCGTCACAGTCAATCTCATCTTGAACTTTGGCAAAAAGAGCAACACGCTTAGGGCTGATACCGACAATGACATACAGATCCTCGCATAGTGCCTGAGCATCTTCCAACGCTGGACAATGCTTAGTTGCATCTTTGAAGATCAGTTCTTGGCAATGTGCGAAACAGTGAATGAAAATGGCTGATTCATTTATTTCACTTTTTTTTTCTTTGCCAGAGATTTCATGGCCATTGCACCATCAAATGTCATTCCAACCAATTTTTTCAAATCCAGTTGACACCTTATCAAGATATCTTTGATGTATTCAAACAGA
The DNA here is from genome assembly GCA_963855995.1 of Muricea muricata. Classification (NCBI taxonomy): domain Eukaryota; kingdom Metazoa; phylum Cnidaria; class Anthozoa; order Malacalcyonacea; family Plexauridae; genus Muricea; species Muricea muricata. The sequence continues at coordinate 97,313,908 of OY979716.1, read as the reverse complement.
GCATCTGTGGTTGCACCCTCCCGGCATTCACAAATTCCAATAAAGTCCTCTTTAACATCGTACTGCTCAGTACAGTGACGACTGATAAGGACATGTGTTCAGACTTTGAGATATCAGTGGCCTCATCCACTATGATGACATAGAATTTGACACTCTGGAGTTCCATGTTCAGTGCTCGTCTAGCCTCAAGAACAAGCATTTCCTGCTGCTCTCCAAGCAAGCTGTGGGAAACAAACTTGTTCTCTTCCATTAACAGTTTTAGATTGTCTTTATTAAATTGGTAAACATTGCCTTCTTTATCATCCTGGCGTCGAATGGCTAGACCTTGTCGAAGGAGTGTTTTCATTGTTCCAAAATGAGCTTCTAGGCCTTGCTGTCGTAGTCTATTTTTTCTACATTCTTCATCATTAAGAAGTTGGGGTATCTTTTCCTTTTCTTTTAACAAATTCTTGGTCTTGCACTGCCTGTGATTATCAGATAATTGATGCATGTTAAAGCGTTCAGGACCTTTATTCGATGATGAGAATCCATCTGGTGTTTCATCTTTATAAATGAAAGTTCCCTTGGGGTCGTGATCCACTTCACTTTGATTTGATGAGCAGATGGAAGAAAATGCCGCTTTTTTCCTTCTGTGGTACTGCAACCAAGACCAAGTTGTAAGCAACTTACCATTGAAGTATCTGTCCTTTCTTTTACTCTCCTCTCTAATAATACAACAGAGAACTGTATCTATAAACAGTGAACAGCTGGACACAACTGAGGCAAGTTGAAGATTGGCATCTGCTTTCACTGACAATAATAAACACAGTACTAGACTGCTAGTTACACACAAATAAAAATATGTGATACGTACCCAAAATATTAATAGGCCTATTCTATTTAAAAATGAAAGAAAATGCTGTATGACTGTATCTTTCAAATTTTGTATCACTTTCAATATTAGTAATATTACGCTGCTACGTTATTACATTACAACAATTGAGTGAAATAATACAAATTATGTGAACAATTCTAATGTTTGGTACTTTATTGTACTAGGGTATTTAATAATATAGTTAATAATATAGTTAATATTAAAATGCTTAATTAATTAAACCAACACTAATATTAATGACAGCATTGTTTAATAGAGAATATAATAACTTATTAGGATGAATGGTGAAATCTTATAACATAAATCTATGAACCTGTTGCCTACCTAACTGTCCAGGTGAATTCTTTTTCTGTACGTATCCATTCACAGTCAGGCCACTCCACATCTTGTGTGTCACTGTTGATGAAATGGTGCTTATTGACATTTGTCTCCAATTCAGTCGCGTCTTGTGTATATGAATTAATGTCCACATCTTCGTCCACTGTTGTTGTATTATCGAGTTCTTCTTGGGCAACGGGATCGGCATGACTTTGATTGCTGCCGATTTGACTTGGCTTGTCAACGTTGGTGTGGACTGTACGTGTATCAAAAACTTCTGGCTCTGCCTGTTGTACGTCTGCTTGTACAACAAAGTATGAGTTAAGTTTTTTTGGATTTTGCGCAGCTCCTGCCTTATCTAGCAATTTCCGCTTTTGTACCGAAACACGATCTTTCTTTGGCATTTTGAATTAAACATTATGTTAATAAATGGTAAAAAACAATACATGTGCATATCGAATTTTCGTATAAAAGCAGTTAACCGTTCCGATACGTCATGTTATCCGTATTATACATCATATACAGACTGTTACAAGAGATTTACGAGATAGCGCCATTTAAACGTTTTTTAGCCACCCATTAATCATTAATCTGCAATGGTTTACATGTTAAAATGTTTATAATATTTTTGTCACGTTGTACAATGTGCACCCGTAGTGCACCTGTGGTGCACCCATAACGTTGCGAATAAAAAAGGCAACGGGTGCAACTGCACCCGCTGCACCCGTGGTTCCGGCATCCCTGGACAGATTAATCGTAAATCTTGCTTAATATACATTTGCGGGGGATGGTGGCACATTGTTTTGAATTAAGCAATGTAATATAGAAAATGTGCTATCGTTTTGGATTCAAAGCGATTTTGTTCATTATTTTTGCGTTTTTGCGAACCTGTTTTGTATTTTTGTTACTGGATTTGAAGATATTTGTGTCGTAAATGCGAATAATTAATCTTGGTGTTGTATAAGTACACTGTGACAGTGAAGTTTCTAGCTAGTAAAAATATATTTATCGGTTTAACATTATGGTTTAATTATGTATGAAGCGATACAAACATGAATTGTTAATTATGTGTATTATACAATTTTCGTTGTAATATATCGATTTTATTATATAAATGTGGCAGCTACAGTCAAGAAAAAAATTCAAAAATGCTGATTTCCATGTAGTGGGGTTGCATGGAACAAAAGAGTTCTTGATGCCAAACTCCCCGAGGGAAATGTTTAATAACTTAATCTCAATCACTGGCGTAGCCAACCCAACAATTTAGTCCCGCTATGTAAATTTCAAATCATTATAATTATTCATTCCTTTAGAAATTGTTTTCACAGTCAACAAACACGAAATATTTGCGTAGCGGCGCTAAACCGTCGGGCTGGCTGCGCAACTGATCTCAATAACAAAATTTGTGTAGGAGGTGTTTCCTTTTAGCTTTGTGCCACATTAGTCGCTTAGGTCACATTAGTGCCACACGTAGTTAGGACTAGAACAGCTTTTGAAGTGCCCATGACACGAAAATTTTTATTGCATACTGAGAAAGAGTATTTAAAACTGTAATACAAGTTCTTTTGTACTTTTGCGCTGCAACGTTTTGTTGATGAGGTATTTCAGTTTGAATATTTTGTTTTGTCGGCTAATTACGTCACACTTTGCATAATGACGCATCAGAAAGTAGATTATAAAGTTGTTTTCCTATAAAGAGACGACGTGCAACATTAATGTGCTTATGTTTGTCCTTAATCTACATATCCTTTCAACATTACGAGAATTTTGCTCATTGAAGACATACATAACTTGTATTCAACAGCAACTCATTATGCAATTTGTGACGTAAATTAGCCGACAAAACAAAAAATTCAAACTGAAATATCTCATCAGCAAAACGTTGCAGCGCAAAAGTTTAAAAGAACTTGTATTACGGTTTTAAATACTCTTTCACATCATTTAATAAAAATTTTGATGTCATGGGCACTTTAACGACTACCAAAAAGAACAAAATTGGCATGTACATGTGCTCATTTTCTTCCTGGCAAGCGTCTTGTTATATGTAAATTGGCCTGCTTGAAATTGCTGTCCATGCAGTAGAACCTCGCTAACTCGAAGTACTCTCAAGGGAAATGAAAAATTGTTCGAGTTAGCGGGGGTTCGAGTTAGCGATGTTGGCGTTTATCAGGTCAATAATTGATAAGTTAACGTAGTTTCATTGTTCATTTACAATGTGAGCTATTACGGTGTAATTTACCGATAGTTTTAGTGTTATATGGCTCTAAAAACAAGAAGGTTAACAACGAATTTCTAAGTGAGCCTTCAGTTTTAATGTCAAACCATTTGCATTTCTTTCAAATGATATTTTATGTTCCTTTGCTGCTGACTTTGTCTCACCTTTCGCTCGGTTAATACAGATAGTTGATCAGATACGTATTTCCTCGGCACCTTCGTCCACAAACAAACTGTAGATGGTAAGGATGTCAATCGACAGCCTAACTTCATTTGGAACAGGTTTCTTGGGACCGTTACAATGTTTCTGCTCTGCGCTGTAGTCTGTTTTAAACTCTGCCAGGATATTCTAGTCCGTCATTAAGCTGATCGAGGTTAATAAGCCTTGGTCTGTTTCGATAACATCATCAGGGTCAACGCACTCTGGGACAAGCTCTGGGCAGCTTTCTCTTGAAGATACCAATTCCTCTGCTAAAAACTTGAATGGAATTTTCAGTATCATGAACATGATTTTTTTGTGATTTACAACCAATTCAAGCTTTCTTGAAGCAGTTCCGAACTGTCTCCGGTGTCACTCTATCCCATGCACCTGTAAGCTTAACCATGGCATCCAAAATAGTGACATTCAGACCCGACTTTCCTTGTCCAAAGCATCAATGTACTGGCGCACAGTCGCTCCACAGTAAAATACCGTTATTAAACTAATGACGCCCTGATCCATAGGTTGCGTCTTGCCCGTTGAATTCGGCGGCAAGAACACCAAATTGATAGCCTTTAGATTTGGTATATGGGTGTGTGCAGGTCAGTTGTCAAACTTGTCTGCAATAAGTGCCACCTTTCCGCCTTCGCCTTCGAATTTGTGATCCTGTTCTCGAATCCACTCCTCGAAAAGTGCACTATCCAATCATCATTTCTTTTGGAACCGATATCTGTATGGTAAATTTTTAGTCTCACAGAAGCACCACGGCTTTTTCTATTTTCCAGTGACAAACATCGTTAACTTACCACCGACTGCATTCCCTGCTGCTACGCCTGTCACTCGAATTTTGCTGTGCTTTCCGCCAACGCACGTCTCAGATTTTAGTTGCATTGATTTGTCAAGAAACGCTCTATAAAAAAGACTAAGCTCATGGACGTTGCATATATCTTGAAGCACACAGATTAAGAGCATTGTTGGAAGAAGAGATTACACCCACGATGCTGTCATTTCTTTGGTGCACGACTTAGCTTCACCAGGTACAGTTATGAAAATTATTTCATATATATCGTAGCGAAAGCGATAAAACTGATATTACCGAGTCTCAAATGTGATAACCTATTTATCACATACTTGCGCCTTTGTCTAGAGCAAAAACCAGATTATATTTTCAAATTGTTTACACTTCGAGTACATTTCAAAATTAATTCAAAATTAAGTTTCTTGTACGTTTCCATGGTGAATACAATATACTTGTTAAGCTTTGTGGAAACACCGCGTAAATTTATTATTGCAGAGCTTTCGATCCGTAAGCTCGGATCTTCATCAGTGCTATAACAATATGACTATTTGAATTCACACGCCCCTTTTTATACATAAAGTGTCGTGATTGTATGCTCGCGTGATTTAAAAGTTAATTAAACGGTCAAATCAGCTACGTCATTTCTAACGTAGCGAAATGGTTCTAATTAACCCGCATGCGTGCGCAAAGAAAAAAGAGAAATTTAATTTTGCACAGTAAAGAGAGCGCGCCACGTACTGTCTAGTGGCTTACTCTCTTGATCTATCGTACTATGAGAGAGTCAATTGAAATTGAAAAACATAGTACGATAGATCAAGAGGGTAAGCCACTAGACAATACGTGGCGCGCTCTCTTTACTGTGCAACATTAAATTTCTCTTTCTTCTTTGCGCACGCATGCGGGTTAATTAGAACCATTTCGCTACGTTAGAAATGATATAGCTGATTTGACCGTTTAATTAACTTTTAAATCACGCGAGCATACAATAACGACACTTTATGCATAAAAAGGGGCGTGTGAATTCAAATATTCATATTATTATAGCACTGATGAAGATCCGAGCTTACGGATCGAAAGCTCTGCAATAATAAATTTACGTGGTGTTTCCACAAAGCTTAACAAATGAATTCAAAATTATTGTTTAAAATATGCTAAACAGGTAGAAATTACAAAAACAAACCAACAATAACTTATCTTTTAATAGCTGCAAATTTCTTCATGTTATTTTCCTTGTATTATTTTATATTTTTATTGTTATCTCTCCATCGATCCTTCGGTCGGACGCCGTCTTTGTTTGGAGCAGGAAAAAAAACGATATCGCGGGACAAAAAACGATATCGCGGGACAAAAAACAATATCACGGGACATATCGTTTTTATATCACAGTGTTATCGCCCAGATAAAGGCACAAGTATGTTATATATATATATATATATATATATATATATATATATATATATATATATATATATATATATATATATATATATATATATATATATATATATATATATATATATATATATATATATATATATATAAATGTATATATATATATATATATATATATATATATATATATATATATATATATATATATATATATATATATATATATATGTATATATATATATATAGATTACTTCATGGTTGGTGAGTGCGTACGATTTTTATTCACGAGTTGTGAAGGATCGTTCAGCGAACGAGTGAGCGCAGCGAATGAGTGAGTTTAGCGATCCTTCACAACGAGTGAATAATAAAAATCGTACAAACGAACCAACCATGAAGTAATTTGTTTATTATATGAGTATGAAGATGAGTGTATAAAGATACGGATATATCTTACTGACAAAAGCAAATACTCAAGCAAAATATTAAAATGGAATTTCTTACCATTTATTGCTTTGTTTTCTTGCTGAAAATGAAACCATGAGATTTATTTCAAGTCAATCAGGCCACGAATGTCGTCGTTATGATTTTAGGTGGTTGTTTTATCAGTGAAATTGTCTTAAATCTCTCTTTTCGGTGAGTTAAAAAAATACTTGTAAAATCAGACTCCATGTTTACATTAGCCTGCGAGCAAGTGTTGCACGTTCGGGTCAGCCAATCAGAACACTGAACGATAAATTTTCACCAGTGAAAAAACATCGTTCGTCCAATCAAAGGCCGTGAACGATGATTTTTCACCGAGTGAAATTTTATCGTTCTTGATGCCGATTGGCTATTGCTAATTTGGAGCGATTATTACGCACAGCCATATCGATGAATAAATCTCGATACTCATGTAATAAATTTATATATATATATATATATATATATATATATATATATATATATATATATATATATATATATATATATATATATATATATATATATATATACATATATATATATATATATATATATATATATATATATATATATATATATATATATATATATATATAAATATATATATATATATATATATATATATATATATATATATATATATATATATATATATATATATATATATATATATATATATATATATATATATATATATATATATATAGAATATTACATGGTTGCGAGGAAATATGAAATTTATTTCGAGTGTTGAACAAGATATTTCACGAGTGAGCGCAGCGAACGAGTGAGATATCTTGTTCTACCCGAGAAATAAGTTTCATATTTCCCGAGCAACCATATGATATTGTGTTTATTTTATAAACGGCAAAAGAAAATTTAGAAGAAAATTATGTATTTTTTTAAAGTCAAAAAAAGTCTGTTAGTACACAGTAACAATGTTAACGCTCAGCTAATAGCACTAAAGGCTATTGACTGTCAAATACCTTTTTAAAAGCATGTAAAAGTTTAGAAATGTATAACGAATCATGGAACAAACAAACGTAAACTGTGAATATCGAAGAACCTTATAAATTCACGAAGCTGTAGTAAACAAAGTTAGATTACGTAGCTAATTGTTCTGACTGTCACCTTGGCTACTGTCGCTGCTTTCTAAAGGACGAAGCCGACGTGAATGGCTTCCATTTCAAGGTTAACAACTTGTTTCATGTTTGCCGACGAATGTTCTGCATAACTTGCAGAGTGTAATGAACTGTGGGATAAAATGGTAGAGATATCTTCTTGCTGTTTTTCTCTTAGGGTGCTATAGTTGTTCACCGACTGTAAGTTTTTGTGGCCTGTAACCTGAATGATTTGAGTCGGAGGAACGTTTCTGTCTTGCAGTGTTTGTACTAGCGTCTTTCTGGCGCTGTGATTAGTAATGCGTTTGTCAAGGGCAACGTTCGCCGTTTCTGCACAATCCTTCATCAACGAATTCAGTTTGTTAACTCCCATCGGTTGAGGTTTGAACCATTTAGTTTCCGAAAATGCGTATTTGCTAGTGCTGGTGTGATTAACTGATAGATAAAACGGAGAGTCAACGTTTAATGTATTTTCGGGCCGTTTCGCCTTGAAAAACGTGTACAAGTAAACAGGGTTTCTTTCGGGAGGAACATCAAGATTTTCGTACATACGTGGCTTCACCGACCTCGTATTTGCAGGATTGTCTCCAGGTCTTGTCTTTGTTTGTCTTTCAGTGCTGTATTCAAGATATTCTTTACCGCGAGAGTCTATTTTGAGAGTAATGTCTCCCCACTTTAAATTACGTTGTTCTTTGCCACCGCGAAGACCGAAATGCATACAATTATTGAACCAAATGCTGTTTACAAGTGCTTGAGGACTATTTAAGCCCATTGCACCCTTTTCGTAAAGAGCGTCAATCTCTTGTTGAGTAAGGCATGATGCTTTTTCCTTGAAGCCAAAAGAAACTTACTCAAGTGGCCATCTAGTTCTTCTGGCGAAAGTTGTTCTATTTCAAATGACTCGTTTGTTTGCTTTTCGCTTGCAATGAATGACACGATAAGCGATATATCTTGCCTCGTTTTTTTTCTTGTATTTTCATTTTCTTCTCCTTCAATAAATGTTTCGACGTCCTCGTCTGTAATATTCACGAATCTTGTAGCCATGTTCGTAGAAAATGTTTCACAAAAAAACTTTTTGTTCGCCGAAAAAGCAATTATTTTGCAAAAACCCAGTGCCCGGAAGCGGCGAAAACATTCAAAGCGTGTACGTTTTACAACATGTTCTCTGATTGGTCAAGCATATTTCATACATGGGTTTTGATTAGCTAGTGAAAATGATATTTTCACACGTAAAAAATATCGTATTTTTACCTGTGTTTGAATACGATTTTTCTCAGTGGCCAAAAACTCTATATAACACTGATGTTTATGAAATAAATATATATATATATATATATATATATATATATATATATATATATATATATATATATATATATATATATATATATATATATATATATATATATATATATATATATATATGATACTATTATAACGGTTTGTAGCTGATCTAAAAATCTTTATTAAAAACATCCCTAGTGGTTAAAATAATAAATTATTCTAAATTTTGGGCTGCAACTGCAAGCCTTCTTCAGAGTATATGACTAAAAGTCGCTAGATAGAGTCGTCTTTATAATGTCTATGGTTACGCTTGATAGAATCTAACAAGGGTAAATAACATGTCGGAAATAACGCGTGTTCATTAACCGTATCTGCATTTAAATTAATTTTGAATGTAAAGCCACAAGGAAAATCCTTTGATCATAATTCTTAATTCCTTTCTCAAGAATGACTGATTATATATATATATATATATAATAGTAATAAAATTGTAAAATGGCAATCTCGTTTGGAAAGTGCTCAACTTTATCGGAGCTTTATTAGTAAAACAGTGACTGAGTAAGACTAAAATTTCATTATGTACAATAAAAACTACAAATTTGTTTCGAGAGCTCTATACAAGAGACTCTCTCATCAGGTTATGAATACGACCAGGCTACTGCTTGCTTATTTAAATGCTTGTTAAACAACACTTCCGTGCGTGGCGACACGTATTTACTAATTCATTTCTACTGTTTAATGAACACAACTGAGGCTTACGTATTATAAAGTACTTTTCGGCGATGCATAAATTGCATCTTTTGTTAGTATTTGAATAGAAATTTGCTCTCGCCAGAGTTCTCCTTTTAGGTCATAGTTTAAGTTGTTTTCCTTTAGTGTCCATATGTGTCTGCTTAGATGCGTGGCGTTCTTCTTGCTCTTATCCTTGAATGAGGCCAAGTGGTTACGATATCTTGTCTTAAAATGGTTTTCGGTTAATCCAATCACGCTTGGCAAAAATGCATGCAAAATCGCCAATATGCGATATGCATATCCAGCGGTTATTCAAGTGAAAATATCCAATATTGGCTGCCTAGATGAAGTAGTCCCATTCATTCTTTCAAGATGGCGAACCACTGCCATAAACGCAATAAAGAATAAAACCCAATATTTTGGCAAATGATACAAAATTTGGCGAAACTAAATAGAAGAGATGTGGTACATGAATTGTGAGCATTTTACTGTTGATGAACTATGAGTTTCTTCTGTGAAGACTGCTGTAGTTGTATTCTGAAGTGAATCTGAATATATTAAATGTGCAAGTTTTAGCAAAATCTATTCAGGATATTTGTGGAAAAAAAAATTTGTTTACAAGTTTTTACCTGTTGGGTATTCTCGAAAAGCAGTCATGAAAAGAAATAGCTCGCTGAATTGCGCATTTGGGTGATAAAATGTAGGATTGAAATGACATGTATGAATTTGTAAACAAAATTTACCTATACATTATAAAGTATAGCCATCAAAATATAAAGTAAAGCAAGGAAGCTTTCCATTTTCATCCTCGCAATTACATATGAAATATTATATAAATGTACATATGGCATACGAAGAGTATGGTTGGACAATAGACACAGTAATCTTGTGCTGTTTGAGATGTTTTGATAATGCAAGAACTCTGATGTTATAGCAAGTAACAATGCTCAACAGAAAAAAGAAACCTGGGTGAGTGGGAAGTTTTTAATGACCTACCTTATTTCATTCCTTTTTTGTACTTTAGTCCAATAAATGTGTATAACACCTGCTATTCCCCAACCATTCCACTTGCCCACCAAACTCAACACATGATCAGACAATTATGGAAAAATTCTCAGACTTTTATCTATTATATACTGTTTAGTAACTAATTTATTAGGTGTCAGGATGTACAAGTGTTTTGTTTATAATCAATACTTTTAGTGTACAGTAATTCATATAATGGTTGTAATTGGTCTATTTTACAATTATATATTATGTATTATATACACTGTCTTTTACTGTTTTAGTTTACTTTGTATTCCCATTGGTTTGGACTTTTAGTATGCATAAGCAAGATAAAAACTCTTTCCTTGACAAGTAAAGTGAGTGTTTATCATCCATTGGGCTCAAACAACAAAGTAAGATTGGGTTTGCCAATCGACTATGGTGAAAGATCATAACATTCACAAATAAATTTGTACAGCAATAGAGTGAATAATGAACAGTATGGCAGCACTATATAGCTTTACAAAGTGCAATTCCATACACCCATTGTGTTAGGCTACAGATCCTTGAGTTAGGCTATTCTACAATGTCCCCTCCCCTTTCCACATCTTTGATTTACTGAAATTGATCTATTTTTGGCCATTGTTTAGTACTGTACAATGCAAGTAAATGGGCCCAAATTTATTGGCACATGATTAATTGTGAAGGAAAGAATTTTTATGTCAATCAGCAAGTGACACATGCTATTAATTTTATTTGTTGACCAAATTCAGTTCCCCCTTTTCCTCATTCAGTAATATTGTTTAACATTAGAAAAGGCAAAATAATATAACAGTATGCATTGGAGCACATCAAAAGAACTTTTGTGCTGCTATACCTATGAAATTGCCCCTTCAAGTATTTCATTAATTGTTCTTTGAACTGGCTGGCAAAGGCCTTACATGCTATTAATTTTATTTGTTGACCAAATTCAGTGCCCCCTTTTCCTCATTCAGTAATATTGTTTAACATTAGAAAAGGCAAAATAATATAACAGTATGCATTGGAGCACATCAAAAGAACTTTTGTGCTGCTATATCTATGAAATTGCCCTTTCAAGTATTTCATTAATTGTTCTTTGAACTGGCTGGCAAAGGCCTGCTTGGATTGAGAGCACACATAGGTTGTGGTAAAGACTTTTGCTGCCAGCTGATGTAGTCAGGTAAATAATGACCTAAAGAAGACAAACCCAGTGTCACTCTGGTGTGTCAGCAATCAAGATGCAATGTTGTGATGAGCTGACTGCCTGTGTGATTTTAATAAAAGCACACACACACACAGGATGAATTTTCCATGTTGCTGCTGCAGTGTATTTAAAAACAAATCTGACCCTTTCCCCGTTTTAGGTAGTAAAATAAGATGACATGATTTCTTAATAACACATTTGGAAATCAAGTGTCAACATACATCTCAATCACAG